>JASAMZ010002194.1:0-55934 GCA_030248115.1 Linhomoeus sp. GSCO2_2 | reverse complement strand
TTCAAACTGAAAACGGCTATTACTCGCTCGTGTTACGTCGTGGAGCGGCGTGCGATAGGTCAACTGAAAGGTCTCGACGTGCTCTTTCGTTTGGCATTAAAACTTTTCTTAATTACGCAAACACGCAACACGAAAAGCGACATTCTCGCGTTTTTAAGGCAGAAATCGCTCTAACTCGCTCAGCGTGCGTCGTAGGGAGACGATCTTGGGTTGGTTGGATAGCTCTCGACTCACTGATCATTTGTTCTTCTATTGGTCGAAACTCAAAAGTTTGAATTTCGGGAGCTACAGTAACCCAAAGGCTTAAAACGCAAAACTTATCTAACTTGCTCGTCTTCCGTCACAGAGAGACGATCTTGAGTTCGTTGAATAGATTTCGGCACACTGATAATTCCGTTAAGAGAACTCGAAATTAAAAAGTTTGAATTGCGCGCGCTACAGTAACCCGAGGGTCGAAAACGCAAAACGGCTCTAACACGCTCGTCTTACGACGTAGAGCGGCGTGCGATAGGTCAACTAAAAGGTCTCGACGTGCTCTTTCGTTTGGCATTAAAAGTGTTCTTAATTACGCAAATACGCAACACGAAAAGCGACATTCTCGCATTTTTAGCATAGAAATCGCTCTAACTCGTTCAGCGTGCGTTGTAGGGAGACGATCTTGGGTTGGTTGGATAGCTCCCGACTCACTGATCATTTGTTCTTCTATTGGTCGAAACTCAAAAGTTTGAGTTTCGGGAGCTACAGTAACCCAAAGGTTTAAAACGCGAAACTTCTAAAACTCGCTCGTCTTCCATCGTAGAGAGACGATCTTGAGTTTGTTGAATAGGTTTCGGCACACTGATCATTCCGTTAAGAGAAGTCGATATTCGAAAGTTTGAATTTCGCGAGCTACAGTAATTCAAAGGTTCAAACAGCAAATCAGCCCTAACTCGCTCGTCTTACGTTGTAGAGCGGCATTCGTTCGACCATTTGAAAGCTTACGTTGAGGCAGTTGTTGAACGGTCATTCCTAAAGAAATACTTTTGTTTTTTAAACCCTTGCCTTACGAACAACTTTACCTGCTAAAAAAATTAATCCCGGGCGATCCCAATGTTGCCTTGCAACAACCGCTCAGAAATGGGTGTCTTGCTCAAAAAATTAATCCCGGGCGATCCCAATGTTGCCCTGCAAGAACCCCTCAGAAAGGAGCGTGTCAGACGTAGCGCATGAATAGTCGACTCCGGGCGGGCGCGCGTCATATCGGAAAGGCTTCGAAATACTTTACAAAAGTATCCACTCTTTTACTCTTCCACTTTAAAACACTCACAAACCACTCTGTATTAATAAAACAACTCAACTTTTTTAAAACAGCTTGTTTGTTTGATGTTGCGTATTCCCACAGGTATAAAACTTCGGATGAACGGCGTCGTATCATGCCGATACCATATAGCGAACGCGGCGATATCACTGAGCTTTAGATCAGTTGTACAGACAACCGTATCGTGGTAATAGCAGCACTTGAATTGTGGTGCACGTTTTCATGATACCTTCTCTAGATACGGCTAATTATGCGAATGAAATTCACTGTACTGTTCACCGAGATATGACAGACACAAAGTATAGGTTGAACTATTTACACACACGGCTTGTTCATTTCACAGTATTACTAAGAAATTTGGTCATTTCTGAACTGTGTGGCTCTGTATCATTTGCATGACGCAACACAGTGGCGTGAAATTGATACCATAGGTACTATTAAATGTCCTTTCTAACATGGTGAGTTTATCTGTCATAAAGAGCCTCTCTTTGATAACAAACGAGGTGGTATTGTAAATAAACAATCCTCTGTCAGTCCAATTCTGTGGTAACGACTAGCAAACCACCTCGTTTGCTATCAAAGAGAGGCTCTTTATGAAAGTTAAACTCACCATGTTAGAAAGGACATTTAATAGTACCTATGGTATCAATTTCACGTCACTGTGTTGCGTCATGCCAATGTTACAGAGCCATACAGTTCAGAAATGACCAAATATCTTAGTAATACTGTGAAATGGAAATCGCCGTAACTCTTGATAGGATTACTCATATTTGATGAAATTTTGCGAACGAGTAGACACCGTCCAATAGAATAAGTGGTAAAAGTTTCAACAAAAAGGCACAGAAATGGCGGGCGTTTGAAGGCTGTCACTTTTTTTTTGGGGCACCCGGTACAGTAGTCCCACTCGCGTTCCGTAACACAGTGTATCATGGGCCAACATATAATGCCAGTATGGTTTACTGTGATTCATCACACTTCGACGACAACTGCTGCCGTAGCCGTCAGTCCGTAGGGCAGGCGCGTCTCCAGCAGCGTCCATCGATTGCTTGCAGGCTCCCAGTACTCGATGGAGTCAAGGCGGCGCGCCTTCCGCCGATCGTTGTCCTCGTAGTATGTGCCTCCGATGGCATAGAGGCTGCCTCGCCACTCGACCATAGCGTGGAACGCCCTTCTGGTCGTCATCGAAGGGAAGGTGGACCAGATATCAGTCGCGACGTCGTACTGTTCGCAGCTGCTGTAGTAGACGGGGTGGTCGCCGCCGCCGCAGACGACGATGGCGCGAGAACCATTCCGCTCTATGGCCGAGGATGCGGCGTCCTTTCTGGCTCTGGCCATTCGAGAGGGCATCTCGGTCCAGGGCCCTCCCCACGAGATGTCATAGCGCAGAATTGAGTTGGAGTCTTGGCGGCAGCCCCTGCTGCAGTCCCCTCCGATGAGGTAGAGGTAGGGATCGATGTAGACGCTGCTGTGACCCTTGATGATGAAGTTTCCTGAGTCCAGTCGCCTCCACTGGCCCTCGTCAGGATTCAGGGTCTCGCACAGACCGCTGCCGCTGGCCGAGCCTCCGCAGAGGTAGACCGTGTTGTCTAAAATCATCATACGGTGAGTGGGAATGGATGGGATCTTCCAATAGAGTTGAAAGGAAGACAGACGTCCTACCGGCTAGACAGGACGAGAGGCCGTCGCCGTGGGGAAAGAGGTTGGCAGGGCCGCTGGAGACTGTGAGTTCTTGCAAGTCGACCAACTCTGTGCTGACGTGGTTTTCCGCAGGCGAAGGCCCAGGACGGACGTATGAGCGGCCTCCCATGACCAGCAGGCGGCCGTCGCGAAGCCTGACCGCCGTGTGACCGAATCTGCGAGTGGGCAGAAATTCGCGCCTTTCTTTCACGTCCATTGTTCTGGGGTTGAACCACAACATGGACGCCGACTGCCCCAACGCGGTGCTGATGCCGCCCAGGAGAACGATCGGGCCTGAATTGGGTGCATCACTCGTTCAATAGAGTTCGCGGCGAAAACTGCCAACGTCACAACGTACCAATGGATGGTCTCGATTGCAGCAGTAGTAGAGCCACAAGAGTCGAAGCGGCAGCAACGAGTAGCAACAGCGCAGCAGCCACGAGTGCGATCAGCACTGAAGGAATTAGCTGGGGAACGCAGCTTTCCACACAATCTCACATACATGTAGCGCATTGAACTCTGTCTACTCACACAGCACAGTCCCTGTGCGACGTTTGCCCATCGCAATCGACTTATCTGGCAGCTGAGTGGTAGGCGCTCCACTTTGGTCAGTGGTCAAATCGTCCATTGTTGAAAGCTTCGCCTCTCCATTAGACTGTTCAGACGATTTCAGCGTGTCTTTCATGGCGCTGCAGATGCAACGACAATTGAACGTCAACAGTGTGTGAAGACTCTAGAATGGACCCTCACCTTGCACAGTCGCAGTTGGAGGTTGGCGGCGTGGTTTCCATTTATCAGAAGCTGCACTGCATACCAGCAACACGAAATCCAATAAAGAGAAACAGCAATGGCGGTCATTTCGTGCAGCCGTGTCACTTTCAACCCAACCCATGAACTAGCTTGACGAGCTCCTTATCGTCGAGCAGGCACATTACATACCAATGTACCTAAGTGCCAATGCACTTGCGCATTAGTTAGTAAAGGCTAGATAACAGAGTTGCACAAAGCTCGTGTAGGAAGAAGGCCATAACCCCACCTACCACATTGAATAGAGTGTCCCAGACGAACCTCGCTTCTATTCTTGTGACAATGTCCTCTGCAGGCGAAAATTATGCTTATTCGGATAGACTTAGCGAAGAGAGCATTGTGACGAGTTATGCAACCGACTCAAATCTGGAAGACGCCGAGCAGGCTCTCAGGCAGGCCCTCCAGCTTTTCCTCAGTCAACACCACCACCAGCAACAACAACCGAGCGAAGCTCAAGAAGGCGATTCACAACCCTCCTCCTCTCAAGGCAGAGTTCGGCCCTCTGTCTTCACGACACGACCGCAAACGGGCTTCGTCAACGACAGTCCCTGCGAGGAGGAGGAGGCGACGGCGGAAGAGTTGGGGCGCTTCAGCGCCTACGATGCCCAGACGCTCTTCGTGATGGTCGACAGAGGCATACTGGTGGAGGACTTCTGGTTCTGCTTTGAGGACACTCCGGGAAGGATCTTCCACTCCACAGTCGGCCGATTCGCCAATGAATTCTATGCCCAACTGATGGTGCGTAAAGAGAGAAGGAAACGAGACCTACATAGAACCATACAGAAGATGGGTTCAGCGGCGAGACTGGGACACTTTTCGTTTTTCAGGGATCTCACTACCCTCTTGAGGCTGGCGTGCCAAGCTACAGCTATGCCAATTGCTCGAGACTCAGTTACACAAACAGTGACTCCATGGACGGTTTGGCTGGGTCGCCAGGATGGTCATCTACAGGCTGCAACACGTAACCAGTAATGGGCTTCGTCATGACGTCAATCGGCTTCGAATAACAAAGAAACCATCTGTATTTCAGTTCGCGGACAACTCTACCTTCATTGGACAGCCGAAGTGTTAGCATTTCCCCAAAGAACTGCTCTGCACCATGCACTGGAGACCAGGACAGTAGCTGTGCTAACCAACTGGAAGAGATAGACCTCCGTCAGAACAGCTTGTCATCGTCGCCGCCCCCATGCTGGAGATTGCACCACTCGCGACGCCTTGGACTGGCCTACGGTAGACAAGTGATACGTGACACTCCTTGAGTGTCAGATAGGCACTCCGCGTGATTGTTTTAGCAGACGGGGGCACAGAAACGCGTTGGAGCAGGCTGTACTGACGACGATGAGCGCAGGCTGTACTGACCGCTGACTGTCTATAGCCACTCACAGTGTAGAATGTCAGGCGCGCCTTACCTACGCTACACAGCGGGGGCTCCCCCGCTGGGGTGGACGGCGTCGGTTGCTCTAGGGCTACAGTACGATGCTCCCATAACTCGGTTCAATTGCGCGTGCGTAGACGTCTTTCTCAGCGCGTCTTGTACGGACGGCGTACTGTAAGCGCAGCAAAATCAATGGCGGACGGTATTTTCGGAATTTCGCGAAATTTTACAGAGCGTGAGTATTCGGCCAGAATCAGGCTAAATGCACCGCAAATCGCCAAACAAACGACGAATTCGCGTTCTGCTGCGTCAGAAAGCCCAGACACAACCGTTGCACACGTACTGCGACCTGCTCTCTTTCCTCTCGTCTTGATCACGTTTATGGAACAATTACAGTATTACGGAATAAATCACGCGGTTTCGGTCTGCGCGCCTGACTACATCCTTCTTCTTTCACTCGGCACAGTTCCACCTCCAGAGACCAAACTCCAAGAGGTGTTCCGTCGCTCGCGATAATCGGCCTAAATGCACTGGAAATCGCCAAACAAACGCCAGATTTGTGTTCTGCGGCACCAGAAAGCCCAGACACAACTGTCAACACAATTTTGAAAGTGCGACCCCGGGACCCAATTTTTGGCCGGCCGGGTGCCGAAATCAGGGTAAAGGCGTCCCAAATCGCAAAACAAACACCGGATTCGTGTTCAGCGTCGTCGAAAACCCCCGCAACAAGTGAAAACTCAATTTCGAAAATTTGACCCCAAGATTCAAAAATTCGGCGCGGCCGGGATACGGTACCTCAAAATGGTCAAAACACTTCGTCTAGACCAACTTTTAACGCGGAACACGATGCAATGGTCAATTTGCCGCTAAAGGCACGCTTTCCAACTCAAAAATCCACTCAAAGTCGAAAATCCGAATTTTCCGCTCGGGACCCGGGACTTTTGCCACCGCATATCTCCCCGAAATACACAACCGATCTCGGCGGTTTCGGTCTCGATTGAAAGGTCATACAATTGTCTAGGCCGGATCAAAGAGTTTGCGAGAATCCACCGTCGTAAACTCGAGTTATGATTTTTTAAAGGTCGGAAAAAAATTTTGAAATTCAAATTTTCTACCGTACTCCCGCGTCGGACCACCTAGGGAGCCCAATTTGGTATGGTTCTGAAGAGCATCCAAGGGGTTACAACATATCAAAAAATCATCAAATTCGATCCACTTTTGCGAAAGTTATGGCGTATTTTTTTTTATTTGAACCGGAAAATTTGAATTTTTGAGTTTTCGCAAAATTTTTCCACCGCCGAAATTTTTTCACCCCCCGAGCACGCTGCGCGTCGTCATAAGCTATCTTTTAAAAAAAAATTTGGCTCCCTAGGTGCTTCGTAGCGAGCGCCAGCCCCGAAGGTGTTAACTGTGGGCTTTTACCACTCCTATAGCACTCCTTCGCTTTTCAAGCGGCGGAGTGCCAAAAATTGCTTGTTCGTTCATGCTGTGACGGAGAAGAAAATCGAAACCATGTTTCCTCTAACGGTGGCAGGTGCTCTGATCCTCACTGGTGCCGTCTCCGTTGTCATTGCGATCGCTCATCGGCAACAATCAACAATCGGTCAGCTTCTTTCGTTGACTCGGTTAGCGCGCAAGATAAAAAGCTTAAAGCGTTTGAAACGCACGTGCACATAGTAGTCGGTCCGTTTCTGGCACATACGCCACCTTCTCAATTTGCAGGAGCTTCCATTCTTGTCATTGGTGGACTCAGCAGTCGTGACTGGGAGAGCAATTACAGCGTCATACTCCAGTTCGATCCCGGCTCCACTGAGCACACCAGGAAGCGAAAGCCGCGTCTTCAGAGACGCTTTGGCCTATCCGCGGTGACTCTGCCAAATGGCACTGTGCTGGCCATGGCCGGACTACACTACGGAAAAGAAGGGGAGGAGATCTCCTTCAATAGCACTGAGATGTTCGATCCCGCAGACGGACAAATAACTAGCGGTCCGCAGACTCTGTTCACCCATGGTGGGTACGCCTCAGCAAGCCTTGTCGGTGAGTGGAGCCTTGGTGTTGTCGCTGTGCTATTTACGAGTGTGTGGCGCTCCAAATTCTGACGTCCGCCATCTTCGCTTGCAGAACGTCAGGTCTACCTGTGCGGAGGTCTCGTTAGTGGCGACAAATGCGAGACTCTGGACATTGACACAGGAATCTGGAGCCCTTTGAACTTTGGTGGTTACCATTTGCATGGCCACAGCAGTGTGTACATCGATCCTCACCTCTACCTGGTTGGTGGAAACTGCACCAGGGGTTGTAAGAGCGATCACAACTCGCTACTGCGCTATGACAGCACTGAGGAGAGTGGGGAGTGGCTTGAACTGGACGAGATGAGCATCAGAAGGGACAACGCTGGGTCTGCGGTGATCAGCAAACAAAACGGGTCCCATTCCATTGTCGTTTGCGGAGGCGGAACCGTCCCCAACTTCGAGAGCTCCTGCGAAGAATACGACGTCGACTCTGATGTCTGGCGGCAGTTTCCCTCCATGAACGGAAGGAGAGCCTATTTTCCCATGGTCGAATTGGACGGCCATCTCTATGCCATCGGCGGAACCTACTACACCGAGCACGGCATAGGCGAACGCCTCGACTCGATCGAGCACTGGGATCCCGGCAGCCGACTGTGGACGCTTCTCGACAGGCGCCTTCCCTACGAACTGACAGCATCCGCTGCTGTCGTCGTCAGTGACTCGTAGTAGTCGTAACAGCATTGCATCTTCGAACGAGTCTCATCTAGAGAACTCAGCTTACCTATGTACTTTGCGTGGCTGATGCCGTGATATTATTGTATGTATTATGCGCTGTGCTGTTCTCTTGAGAGATAAACCAACAGACCATACCGTGTCAGCCTTCAACCTCAGCCATTCGCACACGAAGAGTGAGGTCAACTCGGAACAACTCGCGTTACCGTATAACAAGTAGCACTGTGCTGGCTTTACAAAGCGCGGATCAAAACATCATCCTGAAGAAACCATCATTCAAACAGGGTTAACGAACTCCTCATTAGTGTCGTATCCGTCTCCATCTGCAGACATGCTTCCATGCAGAGGAGGCAGAGCTTGCTGCCGCTGTCGTAGCTGAAGTGGGCACGGTCGATTCAGTTGGCACTACAGAGGCGTCCACAACCGTACAGGCAGACCCCTGTGTTTAAACGCTCGTCAGAGAGGCCCTTGTCCACAAAGTGAAACGACAATAGAAAGCCAACGACAGGGCTTCCACAAAATGAAACGACAACCGAAAGTAAACGACAGGACTTCCACGAGGTGAAACGGTTTCAGGTAGTCAACAACAGGGCTTCCACAAAGTGAAACGATTACAGGTAGTCAACGACAGTGCTTCCACAAAGTGAAACGATTTAATGCAGTCAACGGCAGTGCGTCCATAAAGTGAAACGACAACAGAAAGTCAACAACAGGGCTTCCAGAAAGTGTGAAACAATTTCAGGTTGAAAACGACAAGGCGTCCATAAGACGACGACGTCGACGGCGACGGGGGCGGCAGTAGCTGCGGCGGCGACGGCGACCACGAAGACTGCGTGCGCAAGCGACAAGAGAAGTGATTTGCGGACCGGTGACACGGCCATCAATTTATAGACTGATTGTGAACGTGCGTAGCGTAGCGTTGGAGATCTCTCCTGGTGGTTCTCGCTTGAAGCTGGCATGCCCGCTCACTGCTGCTGCAGTTGTAGTGTCATTGTAATTCGCATCACATCTCTCCGCACTCCGCAGATATTTGTGTGTTAGCGTGTTCCGACTTCCCGCACAAACCGCACTTCATTGAGCATACGACGTGCCAGTGACGCTTGCAGCGCACCACAAGCTGGAACGTGGGCCATCTCGGATGAAATTGGCGCTCAATAGCTCGACGACACAACTTTTGCCGGTTTTGGTGCGCAACATCAATGTGTGCTTTCTCTCATCAAGTGTCGCTTCGACGAACTGGACAATGGAAGCTACATAACGGTCGCAGACGTCGCCCCAGCTGCGGCAGACGCGCGAGATTCGGCCGAAGTCTTTTAGAGGCAGTATTGAAAATATCCTGACCAGTAAAACCTGCGGAAGCTGCTCTGCCATCCTCGGAAACTCACGATTCCAGCTGTAGGTTGCAACACGAGATGGGCGCGCGCAGCGCGCATCCCTTTGCCTGCCTGTAGTGCTGTGGGACAATCACGGCCAAGTTTGTTCCAAGCGGAATCGCCTTGAACGTGTTTGTTACCGTATGCACGACAATTCAATCAATGTAGCGCGCAGTTGATCTTCTTACTGTGCCACTTTCGCTTAAACTGATATAGCCTGAGATTTTTGGGAATGCAACATTGTTGTCAAACATATTCTAAGAATTGGAAACGCCATCCGAAGGCGATAGTCGAATCCAAGCAAGCTTGAGAAAGTTTGTCTGCTGTTCCAAATATCGCAGAATAATCGAAACTAAACTACAGTACGTTGCGTCATGGCTAGTTTGTCTCTCGAACATCGTGGACTGATTAAGTCCAAAGTCGCAAAATCGCGTTTGTCGGCCAATATCTGCCGAATGTGATCGAAACTTTCCAACTGCAATGCCGATTTTGGGACGCTGTAGTTGAAAGGTAGTCTTTTGCTCCAGATTACTTTTTGGACCATAACTCTAGAAATCGTGGACCATTTTTCATGCGTCGTTTTAGCCTTGGTAGCGCTCAATTGCCCGGTTGTCGGCGTCGTAAAATTTTGCGCAAGCGTTTGTCTGTTAGGCAAAAAATCTGCAATTTCTGATAACTTGGGAAAAATCGAAAGCTTTATAGACCTCGTTCTTGCAGTAGAAGCAAAGCAACAACTGCTTCTGATATTTTCAAAATCTTCTCAGAAATGCATGTTCTGTAGTGTTGACTGCCCCTTTCATCTGATGTTCGTTTCTAGATCATGGCTGTCTAAGAAGCCTGAAGTCGGACTACCGTAGTTTAGCCAATGACGAATTAGCAATCAGTATGGTCCGATAGTCGCCTTGCACAATATTGGATACGGTAGTTGAGAAATTCAAAACTACACAACGCGCGTTGTACAAAACCTGACTCCAGCCTGGGAACGGCGCTATTTCTGCCGGCAATTGATGGACGCAGCTACGACGCTGTACTACAACTTGCATTCGCGGCGCGAGGCGCTTTCTGCCTTTCTTTCTGAATTGTCTTAGTCAATTTGGATTCAGTCGGAGTTAGCTACGTACCTTCACGACGCGCTTCGGTGGAATCTTCCCGTGATCGTTTGTCGGGCAGTGTAACAAGCTGTTTTAAAAAAGTTGAGTTGTTTTATTAATACAGAGTGGTTTGTGAGTATTTTAAAGTGGAAGAGTAAAAGAGTGGATACTTTTGTAAAGTATTTCGAAGCCTTTCCGATATGACGCGCGCCCGCCCGGAGTCCACTATTCATGCGCTACTTCTGACACGCTGCTTTCTGAGCGGTTCTTGCAGGGCAACATTGGGATCGCCCGGGACTAATTTTTTGAGCAAGACACACGCATTTCTGAGCAGTTGTTGCAAGGCAACATTGGGATCGCCCGGGATTAATTTTTTTAGCAGACAAAGTTGTTCGTAAGACAAGGGTTTAAAAAAACAAAAGTATTTCTTTAGGAATGACCGTTCAACAACTGCCTCAACGTAAGCTTTCAAACGGTCGAACGAATGCCGCTCTACAACGTAAGACGAGCGAGTTAGAGAAGTTTTGCGTTTTGAACTTTTGGGTTACTGTAGCTCGCGATATTCAAACTTGAGTTTCGACCAATAGAAGAACAACTGATCAGTGAGTCAAGAGCTATCCAGCAACTCAAGATCGTCTCTATACGACGCACGCTGAGCGAGTTAGAGCGATTTCTACGCTAAAAGCGCGAGAATGTCGCTTTTCGTGGTGCGAGTTTGCGTAATTAACAAAATTTTCACGCCAAGTGAAAGAGCACGTCGAGACCTTTTAGTTGACCTATAGCACGCCGCTCTACGACGTAAGACGAGCGTGTTAGAGCCGTTTTGCGTTTTGGACCTTCATGTTACTGTAGCGCGCGCAATTCAAACTTTTGAATTTCGACTTCTCTTAACGGAATTATCAGTGCGCCGAAACCTATTCAACGAACTCAAGATCGTCTCTCTGTGACGGAAGACGAGAGAGTTAGATAAGTTTTGCGTTTTGAACCTTTGGGTTACTGTAGCTCCCGAAATTCAAACTTTTGAGTTTCAACCAATGGAAGAACAAATGATCAGTGAGTCGAGAGCTATCCAACCAACCCAAGATCGTCTCCGTACGACGCACGCTGAGCGAGTTAGAGCGATTTCTGCGTTAAAAACGCGATAATGTGGCTTTTCGTGTTGCGTGTTTGCGTAATTAAGAAAACTTTTAATGCCAAACGAAAGCGCACTTCGAGACCTTTTAGTTGACCTATCGCGCGCCGCTCTACGACGTAAGACGAGCGAGTTAGAGCCGTTTTCAGTTTGAACCTTCGGGTTACTGTAGCGCGCGCAAATCAAACTTTTGAATTTCGAAGTCTCTTAGCAACATTACCAGTGAGTCGAGACCTATCCATAAAGCCCAAGATCTCCTTCCTACGACGTTCCAACGCCGAGATATAAGAGCGTGACGGACGGACGGACGGACGAACGAACGAACGAACGCACGCACGATAAGCTCTCGTAGGGGTTCGCCCGGCTGAGGCCGGGCGAAAAAATCGGCATGGAAATACTACCGTCATTCTCGAGACCTGCCTACAGGCGGCAAAATGATGCCAGCTTATGAGCTGTTACCCGCCTGAAAGTCAACGACTGACGATGTGTACTGATACGCATTTGAAATCACCGTGGTCCATCGATGCAGCAGCGGTGCGGATCGTAGAGTGCAGAATTATTTCCTGGACTCTTTATATGTACAGGGTGTCCCAGCCATCTATCCGGGGTTTCAATCGCTAATAACTTCCGCATTTTGCAAGGAAATTCAACCAAATTTTCACACGATGTACACTCATTTAGGGAACTTTTCTGTGTTAAGTTTCAGCTATCGCCGGCTAAGATTGCCCGAATGGCAAGGGTTTGTTGAAGGTTGGTCAATTCTGCATCGAGCGCATAAGAAGAACTGAGAACAGCGCTCTTCCAGACGTCGTGTCAAGTCCATCGTTTGACATGACATGCTAAAGGATGTTTCTGAGCAGCTGTAAAACTTTCAGACCATTTGACGCAAAGAATAGCAAGTGGTGCCACTTCGCGCATTGTCATGTCAGAATTGGGAACCACTTTTCTCTGCACGACGCTGAAGCTTCTGGCGTGACGTTGCGCAGAGTGGCGCCATTTGCTGTTCGTTAGGTCAAATGACCCAAAATTTTACAATTTATCAGACACACCCTGTAATACGTTATACCCAATTTTGGGCCTGATACGTGGAGCCAAACTTGAGAATGGGGGCCGCAAAGCTGGTGTTCTCAACCTGCTCACTGCACTAATTGACCAACCTTCAACAAACCCTTGCCATTCGGGCAATTCTAGCCAGAGCAAGCTGAAACTTAACACACAAAAATTCCCTAAATGAGTGTACATCGTGTGCAAATTTGGTTGAATTTCGTTGCAAAATGCAGAAGTTATTGGCGATTGAAACCCCGGATAGATAGCTGGGACACCCTGTACTTGACCCATTCGAGCGGTAGGCACGTAGTCGCTCTGTTTCAAGTCAGTAGTTCGTTTTGCGAAATGACCAAGAGCAAAGCAGAGAGAGAGAGCGAGACGCAGAGGCGTCAATGTGTAGCAAAGTATCAAAGGAGCAAATGAAACAAGGACATGAGTAGTAGAATTTCGTATAGGCTGCCACTGAACCACGATTCACTTCTTCAGCTGCCACTCGACGTATCGCTGGACGGACTGGCACTCTCCCACGTAGACGGCGTAGTAGTAGTCTTCGTCGTCCTCCATCTCCAGGTGGCAGCTCTCGAAGGGCGCCTCGAGGGAGAAGCCGCTGACGAAGGGCACCAGACGGTGGCGCTTTCGCGGCTCGACACCGAGACGTTTGCAGGCGTCACCGGCTTCCTTGGCCAGGAACCTCTGCAATTGAAGTGGAGCCAGGAGTTGCAGCAAACAGATGCGAGGTGACAACCCCAAAGGAAAAGCGCACACCTTGAATCCAACGCTCTGATCGACAATGGAGAAAATGCCAATTTCCATGGACTCATCCCAGGCCCAGCAGTTGAACACCTCCATCAGTCGAGCCAGCTGCTTGGGATCGGGACTGAGCTTAGTTTGCGCAGCAGCGTGCGCTCGATCGACCGTCTCTTCGTCGAACCACACCATGAAGTGAGTGACCAGCGTCGAGTTGCGGTTCTTGGCGTTCAGCAGCGGTGCCCAGTCGTTCAGCACCTTCGACAGTCCTGAAAGAAGCCCTGGTGCGCATGGAACGTTTTCGTCAACATACCACTTTCATAACCAAAGTCATCATCAGAAATCTAAAAATCGAAGAAGTGCTCCTCGGCAAAGTTCGTTTCATCAACCACAAAACTGCCCCATCAATTGGCATGAGAAGCGCTACATAAGTATCCCTCACCCCCCCCCCCCCCCCTTCCTTCAGGCACAGCCTGTAAGCCCAGTTGCCCACCGAGATATTTGGGGTCGGCGATGTTGGAAACGTCGATTCGGTCGAACTTCCTGTCTTCACGCAACAGCTGCGGAGCAAGAATGTGCGCCTTCTCGCAGTGCAGGGAGACGGTGATTGGCAGACGCTCCAGCAGCTCCACCGTCTTCTCCAGCAGATGGCGAAGGTAGAAGTAGAGGCTGAGAAAGGGCCAAGGATGGCACAGTGCACAACTCTGAGGACTGCCCGAAAGCAACGAAGGGGCTATCTGACGCGAAGCAAGCAACCCACCTTCCGTAGAGGTCGTTCTTGGGGAGGCGCTTCTCTTGGGCGAAGTCGACGACGTCCTTCACCTTCCAGCCCTTCAGAGGATCCATGCAGTCGAGCAGAGGCCAGCGACCGGCCGGCAAGCCTTCCACTCTGGGCCAGAAGAGGAAGATATTGGGTCGCTTCAGGTGCGCGTTGCAGGCCTTGTAGGGGAGGAAGAGGCCCGTGTCGTTGTACCACTGCCAGCCCTGACGGTGGCACGCCCGCAGACCCTTCAGGCGCCGGTCACGGCAGTAGCGACGCAGGGGCTCCTTCGTCACCTCCTAAATCAAGCGTTATCACATACATTGCTGTACCTCCCTATACTATGGTACACCATTGTGAACTGACGTTCTCACCTCGCTGCGCAATTGCAGGCACGTGGGCAAGTCCACTTTGTTAGTGGCCAGCTCCGACATGGTCAGTAACAGCAGTCCGGAGGTGAAGAGCTCCAGACGACTGCTCCTTCCGAACGATGTGACCTTCTCAACGCCTGTAGCTTCTTCGAGTCTCTCCATCACTTCCTGAAACCACGAATGGCTTCACTGCGGCTTCAAAGGGTGACTAGTCACAAGGGTCTGTCCGTGGGGGGAGTGAGAGGCGGAGCACCAACTTCGGTGACGAAGCGATACTGGTCGTCCGTCAGAGCCGTAGAGTACCAGATGGCGAGCACTAGGTCGATGGCTTCCTTGCCCAACTTCAGCAGCAGATGAAGCATCAGCCAGTTGCGCGTCACGGTCACCGCGTGGAGGTCGTTGAGAAGGACGTCGATTCGGCCTCGAAGCTCTCGGGAACGGAGGCCAGCGTCTTGAAGAGGGAGCGCGGGTCGCCCGACGCGCCGAAGACGATCGATAGAGAGCCCCCTTCCTCGGCCAACTCTTCCTCGCCCAAGTTGAGGATGTCGAAGGCCGGGGTGTTGCCCCACAGGTACTTCTGCAGGCGACAACGACAGCTACGCTTCGAAAAGAACAGTGCAGTTGCTGCTCGATGGTAACGCCGCTGTACTGTAACACACTCGGGAAAGCAAAGGAAATGGACAAGGGTGGGCTACTGTACCGCCACTGTCTGCTTCGGTCCGTTCATCTTCCCCATCTGTTCCATGGCCGCTTTGGCATCGTCTGTGGTTTGGTCTTCTCTTTCCCAGCCCGGGCGCCAGTTCCCATCTGAGAAGCGGGCGTTCTTGCAGTCGGCCCTGTGACCCTTCCACTGCTGCTTCTGGCACTCCTTCGAGCAGTAGGCCACGAGATGGCATCCGCTGCACACCTTCAAGCCTGGAATCGTCTCATCAGGTTAAGCACACTTGTTGGCAACAAAACCGGTTGACTATAGCGCTTCGCGTTACCTCTCTCGAGGCAGGGCTTGCCTTTGTCGGCGTCGTTGGCGCAGAAGAGCCGCTGGAGCTCCGAATTCTGTGGGCCCGAACCCAGTTGATAGCTAGCCGCCATCGTGATGTTGACAATTATGCAACCAAGTTTCGCGAACGAACACAAGCTTTCTACTTCCGCTTCCGTTCGTTCACTCCGATAGGCAAAACGAAAAGACAGACAAACGGGCAATCGTGATAGCAGAGTGGGAGCGATCGACTCTTAGACAACATTTCGGCGCCTGGGGTGGGGTGGGGGGGGGGGGGGGGGGGGGGGGGCGCTGCGCGCGCGTTTAATCAAGCTGATGCGTGGCCCTGATAAACAAGATAACAAGACATGTGAAGCAGTGTTCTGTTCCAGTGTCCCGGCCGAATGCGTGGATCACACCACGTGATGCAGAAGCGACATCATGACACCATTTCGTGACACCATTTCGTGTAGTGGCGCTGGCTCCATGACACCATTTCGTGACACCATTTCGTGTAGTGGCGCTTGCTCCATGACACCATTTCGTGTGGTGGCGCTTGCTCCATGACACCATTTCGTGTAGTGGCGCTGGCTCCATGACACCATTTCGTGTAGTGGCGCTGGCTCCATGACACCATTTCGTGTAGTGGCGCTGGCTCCATGACACCATTTCGTGTAGTGGCGCTGGCTCCATGACACCATTTCGTGTAGTGGCGCTGGCTCCATGACACCATTTCGTGTAGTGGCGCTGGCTCCATGACACCATTTCGTGTAGTGGCGCTTGCTCCATGACACCATTTCGTGTAGTGGCGCTGGCTCCATGACACCATTTCGTGTAGTGGCGCTGGCTCCATGACACCATTTCGTGTAGTGGCGCTGGCTCCATGACACCATTTCGTGTAGTGGCGCTGGCTCCATGACACCATTTCGTGTAGTGGCGCTGGCTCCATGACACCATTTCGTGTAGTGGCGCTTGCTCCATGACACCATTTCGTGTAGTGGCGCTGGCTCCATGACACCATTTCGTGTAGTGGCGCTGGCTCGCAAGGAGAGACGGTAGTTAGTTCCGTGTGCGCTTAGAATGGGCGCGTTCGCTCCATGTTGCATGCATGCAAGTGTATTGCACCCAAAGAACCCCTTGCATGAGTGGGTGTTCAGACATTCGTGGATTATTCGACCAATCGATCGCTGCAGAAACTGAAGAAATCCGGCAATTGTGGTACTGTGATCCTGTTTGTACTGAGGAATGAATGAGCTGTGATGGTGGTCGGAGGTCATAGTGCGTCGCATTCTCTAGTCGCCCTCTGTAATATGCTGTAGCGAGGTATGTGTGTGGGTGACGCGCCAGTGCGAGTGGGGGAGCCATCAACACCGAGGCAACGCCGGCCTCCGTCGGGTTACGGTACCGCCTCCACTGGGGAAGGAGATCGACGACGACGAGACCAGTTAGGTCTCCGGGTACGTTCTTTGATGTATTTCGGAGTACCATTTATGTAGCGATTGTACAGTAAGATCCGTTGCAAGCTAATGTCGGTTGCTGCTCACTGATGTGTTTATTGTCGGTTCGTGGTTGCATTACTTCATTCTGCACGGGGATAAACTTTTGCAGCTTTTAAATGGCACGTCCAGCTTTTAATTGGCATCTTGCGCTTTTAATTTCTGGCGGCCGCGAAACGCAGCGGCGCGCTTTTAATTTGGCCGGAAGCGCTTTTAAAATGGCAGAATGCATTTTAATTTATTTTTAGTTTAATTTAATTTTTAATTTAATTTTAAATGGCAACTTGCGCTTTTTGGCACTCCGCGCCGACGAAGTCGGCGGAGAGCAGTAGGCAACCGGAGGGAACAAGGTTTCTACGTGCTCGCTTAACTTTCGATAGGAGTAACCGATTTTGAAACGGTTTTTTGCGTTCGATAGCCCTTGTGGATGCGCAGGCCGCGTGCTATATGAGAAAATTCCGGTAGTGGGAAAATTTTTTGAAAATTCAAAAATTCAAATTTTTACTAAGTAAAAATCCGTTATCCCACCGCCATTTTGGCTACACTTGATCAAAATTCACCGTTTTTGGATATGTTGTAGCCCTTGGTGAGGCGGACTTGGGAAATCAAAAATTGGAAAATTTGGACGCGGCACGGCCGGGTTACGGTAGATTCAAATTTTGAGAACCCGATTCCGGCCGTTCAAAAAATCATATCTCGCGATTTACTGGGCGGATCGGGCTGAGATAAAATTTCCGGCCGGCGTCTGGATGTGCTCTTTCATTTAAGACCGAAATCGCCGAAATCCATCAAGGGACTCGGGAGTTATCCGGTGACAAAGGGTTTCCGTCCGGGACCAAATTTGGGGATTTTGGGATTTGGCCTGTTTTTTCGACGAAACGCGTGGTTCTACCGGGAAACGGACACCGCCAATCGATTCTACGCTAAAATCTGGTCTGGAAACATAATTTTCGGTTTTTCGAGCTACCGTAACCCGGCCGCGTCGAATTTTTGAATCCCTGGCCGAAATTTTCAAAATCGAGATGACAGTTGGTTCGGGGGTTTTCGGGGTCCGGGAGTTTGAATTTCGCGTTTGTTTTGCAATTACTGTTCACTTTCGACCCTTTTCGGATGGTTTAGGGTGGGTTTGTGGCAAAAATTTGAAATCCGGGGGTAGTATTGAGGTGTAGCGCTGTGTAGCGGGACCGTCGAAACAAGTTCGGGCCAATAGGTTTAGGGCCTTTTGACACCGGTTGTGTGCTTGCGAGCGCTCTTGGAGATGGCGAGCGCCATAATTGTTGGTTTGAAATGCCGCGGTGGTGTCGCCCTTCTGTGCTTAGCGAAGTCGGCCTCCTTGCCTGTTTCAGAAGCGCCATCTATTAGCGCGCTTCTTCCCCGCTCGGTGCACAAATGCGTCCTTGTGTGCGTCGTTGTCGCGATGAAATCGCCGCGCCTGTATGCCTCAAGCTGATACGCCACGTGGCGCGCAATGAGCGAGCGTACGAGCGAGCGGACCGCCGGAACGATGGAAGTAGAGGTGTTTCAAGTATTTTCGGAGTCGGGAATGTCGAATGTCGCGCCACTTTTTGGCACTCCGCCGCTTGAAAAGCGAAGGAGTGCTATAGGAGCGGTAAAGCCTACAGTTAACATAACACGTCCTAGCGCTCGCTACGAAGCACTTATGGAGCCAAATTATTTTTAAGAGATAGCTTATGACGACGCGCAGCGTGCTCGGAGGGTGAAAAAATTTCGGTGGTGGAAGAATTTCGCGAAAATTCAAAAATTCAAATTTTTGCTAAGTAAAAAAAAAAAATACCCCACAACTTTCGCAAAAGTGGACCGAATTTGCTAATTTTCGGATATGTTGTAGGCCTTTGGGTCCTCTAGGCGGCATCGCTGGAACGGGCTCCCTAGGTGGTCCGACGCGGGAGTACGGTAGAAAATTCAAAATTTTAAATTTTTTTCCGACCTTTAAAAAATCATAACTCGAGTTTGCGACGGTGGATTCTCGCAAACTCTTCTTTCTGACTTAGAGCCTTCTATGGCCTTTCGATCAAGATCAAAACCGCCGAGATCGGTAATGCCAGTCGGGAGATCCGCGGTGACAAAAGTCCCGGGTCCCGAGCGGAAAATTCGGATTTTCGACTTTGAATGGATTTTTGGGCCGGAAAGCGTGTCTTTAGCGGTAAATTGACCATTGCATCGTGTTCAGCGTCAAAAGTTGGTCTAGACGAAGTGTCTTGACCACTTTGAGGTACCGTACCCCAGCCGCGGCGAATTTTTGAATCCCGGGGTCAAATTTTCGAAATTGTGTTTTAACTTGTTTCGGGGGTTTCCGACGACGCTAAATACGAATCCGGTGTTTGTTTTGCGATTTGAGATGCTTTTACCTTGGTTTCGGCGGCCGGCCGGCCAAAAATTTGGTCCCGGGGTCGAAAATTTTCAACAGTTGTGTCTGGGCTTTCTGATGCCGCAGAACGCGAATCCGTCGTTTGTTTGGCGATTTGCGGTGTATTTAGCCTGATTTTGGCCGAATATTCTCACGCTCTGTAAAATTTCGCGAATCCGAAAATACCGTCCGCCATTGATTTTGCTGCGCCTACAGTACGCCGTCCATATAAGACGCGCTGAGAAGGGCGTCTACGCACGCGCAATCGAACCGAGTTATAAGAGCATCGTACTGTAGCACTAGGGAAACCGACGCCGTCCACCCCAGCGGGGGAGCCCCCGCTGTGTAGCGTAGATAAGGCGCGCCTGTACAATTGGGGCGCCGCTGGCATTCTACATTGTGAGAGGCTATAGACAGTCAGCGGTCAGTACAGCCTGCTCCAACGCGTCACTTGCGCCACATCGGCCTCTAAGTGTATGGAATCGGCTTAGGCGCTCCCCGGGCTATAGACCCTAGTTCTACGCTGAAACAATTGGGAACAAACAAATTTAACGGGAATGCAACACTTGTTGGAGTTTCTGTGCCGCCGTCTGCTAAAACAATCACGCGGAGTGCCTATCTGACACTCAAGGAGTGTCACGTATCACTTGTTTTTGCGGTTCTTCGTCTGTTTCGGTCCTTTTCGGATGCGTTAGGCTGGTTTTGGAGGAAAGATCTGAAAACCCCATCCAGAATTGTGGTACAGCGCTGTGTACTAGCCAGCCAGGACAAGTCTGGCCAGGACCAACAAGATGACTTTTCGACTGCGTTTGGGCACTGCTTCCAACATGGTGCTTACTTCCCTATCGTGTTGCACGTGCCTGTTCCAGCTCGGTGCAAAGAGGGGCCGTTGTACGTTCACGTTCCAGCGCATGTTGCCAGTAACGTTGGCGTTTTGCCGAGACGGAATCGCTGCGCGCTCCATCCAGCCGATCCACCACATAGCCAGGCTTAGGTCTCCCGTGGTGTTGTGACGTCACCGGCGTCTCTTCTGGGAGGGAGGGAAGGAGCGAGCGCGCGGTGCCCCGCAGCGCGCGGTGATAGCATCATTTACCTCAGTACATGTGCACAGTTGTATGTGTGTAGTGTACAGGTGTGTAGGTGTACACCTCAGTACCAAAAAGTTCAGCTTCAGTGGGTGGTTTAAGCCAATCGGCGGAGTGCCACGTTGACACTCGCGGAGTGTCATGTTTAACTAGTAATTCCGTGGAAGCTGCGGAGCCGTGCCGATGGTCAACCAAAAGGCAGACGGTGGGGATATAAGCGAGCGCACTGAATGGATGACTTTCTCGTTGGGGATAAATATTTGCAGCTTTTAAAATGGCACGTCCAGCTTTTAATTGGCATCTTGCGCTTTTAATTTCTGGCGGCCGCGAAACGCAGCGGTGCGCTTTTAATTTGGCCGGAAGCGCTTTTAAAATGGCAGAATGCGCTTTTAAATGGCAACTGGCGCTTTTAATTCCGTGGAAGCTGCGGAGCCGTGCCGCTGGTCAACCAAAAGGCAGACGGTGTGGATAATAGCGAGCGCACTGAATGAATGACTTTCTCGTTGCATTCTGTGTGCATTCACGTAACTTGGATGTCCAACATTCGCATTGCTTGATTGAACACATTGCCATCACTTGACAGCGTATATTCCTTTGAATTCAGGCTATGCTTAGGCTCGCCCTGCGCCCACAGTCCACAAGAGTCAGTCGGCGTCGCAGTCTGGCGGGTCGAAGCTTAGGCTTAACGCGACCGGTGACCGACTTCAGGGCGCGCGGAGCGCGCCCTGAAGTTGGTGGTCGCGCTAAGCCTCAGTTTTCGACCCGCCAGGCGCGACGTCGACCGAGTTTTAGTGCAAACTGTAAGTGGAATAAACACTCCTCCATATAATTCACATCCTGCTTAGGCCGGCTGAGCCCCTTCCCTGCTTTGCCCTGTCGCGCAAACAGCGATGCATGACCATTGCTGCGTGCCATGAATACGCTCCACCACCGCGTCAAGTCCAGGGGAATACTGCCGGAGGAATTAAAAGCGCAACATGCCATTTAAAAGCGCGTTCTGCCATTTTAAAAGCGCCTCCTGCCATTTCCGAAGAGCGGCAAGCAAAAGCTGTCGTGGCAAATTAAAAGCGCTAGTTGCCATTTAAAAGCGCTTCGTGACTTCATTAAAAGCGCAAAGCGATTTATTAAAAGCGCCCAAAATCCCCACCCTTTCTCGTTGCATTCTGTGTGCGTTCACGTAACTTGGATATCCAAATTTCGCATTGCTTGATTGAACGCATTGCTATCCCTTGACAGAGTATATTCCTTTGAATTCAGGCTATGCTTAGGCTCGCCCTGCGCCCACAGTTCACAAGAGTCAGTCGGCGTCGCAGTCTGGCGGGTCGAAGCTTAGGCTTAACGCGACCGGTGACCGACTTCAGGGCGCGCGGAGCGCGCCCTGAAGTTGGTGGTCGCGCTAAGCCTCAGCTGAGACCCGCCAGGCGCGACGTTGACCGAGTTTTAGTGCAAACTGTAAAGTGGAATGAACACTCCTCCACATAATTCACCTGCTTAGGCCGGCTGAGCCTCTTCCCTGCTTTGCCCTGTCGCGCAAACAGCGATGCCTGGCCACTGCTGCGTGCCATGAATACGCTCCTCCACCGCGTCAAGTCCAGGGGAATACTGCCGGAAGAATTAAAAGCGCAACATGCCATTTAGAAGCGCGTTCTGCCATTTTAAAAGCGCCTCCTTCCATTTCCGAAGAGCGGCAAGCAAAAGCTGTCGTGGCAAATTAAAAGCGCTAGTTGCCATTTAAAAGCGCTTCGTGACTTCATTAAAAGCGCTATGCAATTTTTTAAAAGCGCCCAAAATCCCCACCCATTCTGCACTAGCAGCAATTGTCCTCGTAGTGTGTTACGGTAACGGTCGTCCGTTCCATACCGTTCCTCGTTGTCGTCGGCGGCTGCTGTGGTCCAGCTGCGCTACGGCCGCTTCTCGAGAATACGTAGTGCTCGGTTACGGTAACGCAATGCGGTTGGTGTCGCTTGTTGCTGGTCGTCGTCGGCGGCTGCTGTGGTCCAGCTGCGCTACGGCCGCTTCTCGAGAATACGTAGTGCTCGGCTATATCGCGAGATACAGTGCGCTTGTCAGAACGAACGGCACAAAATGTGATCTCTGCTCGCGGTCGCTTTACATGTACTTCGACTTGTGAGATATCAGCATTACAGAATTGTTGCATGCGCATGAAACTAGGGATCAAATTACGAAAACTTTGTTCGTCGATCTATCCCACTTCTCGTCTGAATGGTGACACGCGAAGAGGGAAGATGGAAAGAAGGGGCTTACAGGAATCGCTTGCAGATGTCCCACATATGGCCAATCTAGGTCGGTTGCACTTGTTCGATCCGTGATCAGTAAATGGAAATAGCAACCGAAGCAACTTTGGCTCGGTTGTGTGTGCTCACGTTGAGATTCGTCACCTGCCTTTGAAAGCGGTTCGCATGTTACTGCTTCACTTGCCACTCACCAGAGTCATGGTCAGTAGGAAATCGGTTTTCGGTCTGACGCCAAACCGAACAGCGAAAACAGAGATACAGGAAGATCTCAATATGACTACTCACTCAGAATTCGTTTGGGAAGTTCACTCTGATTAGCAGTAGTGCTGATTCTGAGATTCGTCAATGTGTGGTAGAAGAATTATGATGTCTCGCTGCCTGACACGATGAACAAAACAATACCTATGCATTAGTACGACATACTTGATAAAATTGCTATTGTTATAATAGAAATAACAACAATAGACATTATTTAATATAGTATTGCCAATTAATTATAATAATAATTACAATAATAATTTTAATAATAAACTGTCTGTCCGACAGGCTAGAGTGATAATCCTCCCACATCTACGGCTTTGGGGCTGTGTTGGATCGGTTTCAGTTTCTATGTACCGAGTGGACAGTTCGCTAGATAGTGGACATTGACATGTACTCACGCACACACACACAGATAGTACCTACCGAGAAGGTGAGTACTTTGTAGTCCATAGCAAGCTGATAGAAGCATTGCATTAAGTGCCCTTCGCCCCCCCCCCCCCCTCTCTCTTAGGTGTCGTAAACCGCCAAATTGTAGTGCACGTCCAAATAGTGGTGCGTAGGGTAGAATTAATCGCGAAGCCGTCCAAATCCTGCAACAGAAACGGACATCAGTTGAGTCATCGAGTCCATTGGGTGGCACTCACCGGGATGCTTCTTTTGAGGGTACAAACACAAAGACACACGAACGGTCGAAGTCATCCGCATATTTACTCGCTGCGCTGGGGGCTGGGGCTCTGCGAAAACAACAAACAAACAGGAACAGAAAGCAACGAACGGCTAACAGTCATGCGAAGTCAAAGATAGCCGCACTGATCTCTGGGTGCTGGCTCGCCTGTCGTTCTCCACCGGTTTCGGCGTCAGGCGGCTGCTTTTCCTGCTCACTCTCCGTTTGACTGTCGCTTCCTCAACTTGCACTGTGGACCTATTGCCTGCACTGTCCAGATCGACGGCCACACACGGCACCTCGAAGGGGCTTCTGCAAGCTTCAGGCAGCTTAGCCGCCTCATTTGCCGATCTTCTGGCCTCCGCCTTCCCCTGTTCTCGTCCTTTGGCAGAGTTGGTAGGCTGAGCTACTCTGATGCTGTCTTCTGGTCGGCCAGCTTCGCCCCACGCCACTCTTCTGGCCAGTTCTGCTCCTTCCAGACGGGATTGTGAGGCACTCTCCTCTTCACTTCCTGCTTCCGGTCCCTCATCATGCCGGTCCTTCCGGTCACTTGCCTCTCCATCGCTCCAGCTGTCCTCATACTGGCGTGCCCTTTCCGCTGTTCTGCCTCCGTTGTCCACTCCACCGCTGCCGCTAGTCAGGGCCTGCGTTGTCGTAGTCGCGGCCGTCTTGAAGGACCTCCTGACACTGTCGCTGAAAAGCAGATAGAAGAGGACACCCAGGGAACTGTTGGCGTCCGACGACAGCTGGGAAGCGGCCTCGCCCCAAATGCAGGCAGGGAGGAGCAGACGGTCGAACCTCCCCAGAATGGTGTGCTGATACCGTTCGCCTATCTGCACCTCGAACAGGTAGGGGTGGCGGCGCCGAACAATCGTCAGCGTCCAGTATATGGCGGGCGCGAGACTGCAGAGGCATGAGACGGCGGTGCAGATGGTGTTGAGGCCGGTCGATCCGAGCATCAGGCCCAGATGACGCCTGGCCATCGATCGTCGCTTGGCGATCCCAGCCTGCGGCAATGCGCAACAACTGCGGTGGCGGTGTGTTGGTAGAATTTGATCCTGATCAGACATGTCATTGTCTTTAAGGACAATTGTCTTAGACAATTTAACTCGGTTAAATTGTCCGACAAGACAAAACAATTTAGATTGTCTTGGGTTTTCGCAAAGACAAGACAAAGACAAGACAATCAGAATATGATCAGTTAGGACAAATTGGTGAATTGTCCTTAAATTGTCTTTAGATTGTCCTTTGTAGTATGGATCTCAAACATGCGGGGACTGTTTAGAGACTCTGAGAGCAACAATCTAGGATTTGTATAGTGCAAACTTGTGTTGTTTGGGAAATACTAGCTTCGAGTAGGTGAACATAACATGAACTCAGCACAAACACGACCTTCTCTGGGACAACTTAGGGACAATGTAAGGACAATTTAAGGATGAGACAAGACAAAGACAAGAAAATTTGAGATATCGGCCATAGGACAAAGACAAGGACAAGACAATTTAATATTTGGGGCCAAAGACAAAGACAAAGACAGGACAATTGGCAAAATCCTGGGACAATGGCATGTCTGATCCTGATGTTCAGGCAATCGCGTCGCGTGGCATGACAATCACGACCAAATCGGGATGTCATGCAGCACAACGAAGCCTGACCTTCGACCAGCATGCATACGGTAGGCACACAATAAATCTTTGACAACCTGGTCGAGTCCAGTCGATATGCGAGCATGCCAGCTGACATACTGGCGGCAGAAACGAACGATGTAGTAGAGTTGGGCGGTAAAAAGGCCACCAATGAGTAGAGTGTCGCCTCCGTACGCCAAGGCATTGCTAGCGAAGCCAACGGTGTGCTGGCGAAGCTGTAGGCCCGTCAACCGGGCGACCCTCGCGACAACTGCTTCGCTTAGTAGCCAATAGTAGGTATAGACTGCAAAGAATAGAAGGGCGGTTGTCGAGCAGAGACGCTTGAAGGAGGGCCGTCGGTAGCCCAATTGGAGAGTGGCCGCCCTCTCTTTCGCCAACAGCAGCTGAGCCACCTGCGCCCCCCGTTGCACGAGCAACTTTTTCCCTGGCTTTATCGTTTCGTTGCAGCTTGCCCGCAGCTACACTTGCCTACCTACAAGAGACAGTGGAGCAGGCATCGCTTGCGCAACGGGGTGCCTGGTTGGCCGCGTTCAGAGGATTGCTCGGCCACCAACCGAAGAGGTCATAGAGGGGATGGTCGCGCCACGAACAGCTGGTCGAAACCAGCAACTTGAGGACGCCGAGTAAGTTGCTGCCGTTGAGGAAGCTGGTTACGGAGTCGGCCAGGTCCGTCAGGATCTCCAGGTAGTGGAAGAAGCGCAGCGCGCTCGACTCACTCTCGGCGCAGGCCCGGCGGACTAGCGCCAAGGAAATGACACCGCCGACGAAGGCGAAGGGCATGGCCAATCTGACGCCCCACCACCTGAGCGCCCACTTGATCCAGAAGGTGCTGAAGCCTCCAAAGCGGTGGCCCCCTCGGTGGTACAGCTCGTCGAGGTGGCACCAGGTCGTCCACAGCACCTCCCGATCGAAGAGAGGGCAATGGCGGAAGGCTCGCGCGCAGTACATTTGCCTGCGCAGCGGTACGCCGAGCTCCGACCAGGCACACCTTCTTCTCGTCCCAATGCGACACGTGTCGTAGGTGCAGCCGGCCGTCCCGGAAACGTCGCCAGCGGCCCCCAACCGTGGCGCAGCCATCCAAGGCGACAAGGTGAACCGTTAGGTTCTCCCCTGGCGGATGGAGCTTTGAGGCGTTCTCGAAGCAGGAGTAGAGGACGCAACGCAACGGCAGCAAGTAGTCGACCAACGGCGGGCCACGCCTCCTTAAGGGCAGAGATAACTGTCATCGTGTGAGAACTGGTGAAATCACCGTAAATTCTACAATAAGCACCCCTCTTCGCCTCAGTGGCGTAGCCAGGGGGGAGCAATCGGGGCAAATGTCCCCCCCAGATGCCAGCTTTGCCCCCCCCAGATGGCCAGCAAGAGAAAAAATTTTCGCCTGCGGCGCTGTAAATAGTAAAAATTTTCGCCTGCGGCGCTACAAATAGTAGAAATTTGCGCATGCGGCGCTGTAAATAGTAAAAATTTTCGCCTGCGGCGCTGCAAATAGTAGAAATTTTCCCCTGCGGCGCTGTAAATAATGAACATTTTTGCCTGCGGCGCTACAAATAGTAGAAATTTTCGCCTGCGGCGCTGTAAATAATGCAAATTTCCACTATATTTAGCAAAAAT
Source organism: Linhomoeus sp. GSCO2_2 (assembly GCA_030248115.1). Lineage (NCBI taxonomy): Eukaryota > Metazoa > Nematoda > Chromadorea > Monhysterida > Linhomoeidae > Linhomoeus > Linhomoeus sp. GSCO2_2. The sequence continues at coordinate 29,154 of JASAMZ010002194.1, read as the reverse complement.
TTGCGCCTGCGGCACTATATTTAGTACAAATTTTCGCCTGCGGCGCAATAGATGATGAAAATTTTCGCCTGCGGCACTATAAATAATGAACATTTTTGCCTGCGGCGCTAAAAATTGTAAAAATTTTTGCCTGTGGCGCTGTAAATATGAATATATTCCCTGCTTCGCTGTAAATAGCAAGATTTTACCTGCGCGCTCATTTTGCACCCGGTAGCGCTCAACAAACAGTTAACAATTTTTGCCCTCCCCAAAATTTTTTTGCCCCTCCCAGTTGTCAATCCTGGCTACGCCACTGCTTCGCCTGCAACTTCTACCGCATGATGCCGAGGTTGAAGAAAGGGAGGGGGTCCTATCGGAGTATAAACGAGAAGTATAACCGCACCATAGCTCTGTGGCGAACCCATGTGCCACGTTGAACTCTGCGGTGAAGCGATCGCCCCATTTCTCGTCGAAGGCCGTCCCATTGCCCCACGCGCCCAAGTACTTGACTCGTCGCTCAATTCTGAAGCGCCGCGAATTGTGTGGATCACGCATATTATGTAGCCCCAAGTCATGCATGAACGACCCGCCTTGTGTACTGCTGGCTGCCATAAGGGAACGTGCCAACGGGCGATGCGACCGAACAAAGGAGTAGGAGCGGGAGGAGCGCGCGTGCCATTCCTGGATTCGACTCGAGCGCCGATCAAGCGCCCCAACTGCTCTAACAGAGCGGTCGCACCGAAGCGGCCAGTCGGCAACCAAATTAGTGTGCAATTGGCCACTACGTGGGAGCTGATTAGCCCCTGTCAATTGCGAATTGCGCAGGTATGTCTGTACATGTGCGTGTGTATGTTTGACATCACGTGTTTAATTATGTACGTACTTTGCCTTTCGAGTGAGGCAAAGTTACACAGCAGTACCGTTTGCCGTAGCATGTGGGTGCTCGCGAAGCCTGTCTCGCTTAATACAGCGATGTCTTTGGCACATGAACACGATCAGTCGACGTATTGAACGATGCAAGAAACCTATTGCAGCTGAACCACTGAGGAAGAGCCAATTCGCAATACACGCAGCCGTCTAATTAGAGTTCTACCGTAGCACCGAGCCGACGCTTAGTGACGCTGCGTGCGCGACGCGCAAAATACACTTCGACGCGAGACGCCGTCAATACTATCCGTGCCGCAATCTCAGGCGAACCGATTCCTTCACAGTGCAACGTTGATTGCGAATCACAAGTTTCACTGCGTTCCCCTCCCCGCAGTAGAGTAGAGCTGCTGCTCCACGATTGCCGCGGCGTCTGGTCTCTCCATGGCCCGCACAGTGGCCAAGAGGGAGGTCAGCAGCTGATGCGCGTCCGAGAAGGCTGTCGTCGCCGACTGCCTGGCCTCCCAGAGGTCGAGAATGGGCTCGGTCGGCGACTTGCGCGAGCCAAAGTACTGAAATTGTGGATTGTGGAGCGTTTTACAACGCCCAGTGCAACGCAACCAATCAAACCCCACCGGTAGATAGCCGTCGAGCCGCAGGAGGCGAGCAAGCAGGCGCCAGTCGTTCTCCTCCTCCGTCGGAGGATCGAGCACGGCGCACAGGGCTCTCTTGACGTGACCTGGCAGCTCCACTATTGGCAGGGTGCCGTTGACACTACCTGGCTTTGGAGTGCCAATGGGAGGGGGAGGTTCCGGAGACGACAGGAGCCTGTCGTCCACTCTCTGAAGAAGATGTCAAACTATCACTATAGTAGCCTGTTGACACGTTGGAAGTCCCCACGAAGACAAATTGCCATTTCCCACCGTCGAGGCGTAGGCGGCCACCGCTGCCGACGAGTTGACCTGCAGTATCTGTCTGTGGAGCGGGGCGCCCTTCTGGTAGACCACCAGTCTGCCAGAGAGAGGGGCGCCCGTCTCCAGACAGCTTTTGTCCCTACTCAAGGAGAAGGTGCAGTGGAGCAGCTCAGCGGGCCAGCAGTGGCTGGCGGGGATCTGTTGGAAGGGCTGCAGCGCCTTCCAGCCTGGTGAGAGCTCCTCCAGACAGAGGCAGAGGTCGGACCCCCTGTGGAGGTGGAAGTGCCTCTCCTCGGTCACTGGCCAGCCGCTGAGCTGCGAGCATTCGTCCTCCTCGACGGCCTGCCATAGGAGAGAAGATGCATTGCTTGCTCTGCCATGAGCCATGTGGGACGTCAATGGCAGAATAACCCACTTGACTAGCTGCCTCGACATCTGGCAGGCAGTACACTCGCAGGGAGTAGTCAGAGGCGGTTGCGTCCACGGTGGCGTATGCCAGCAGTTTTGTCCTTTTGATTGGCAGAAGTTGGCAACCTGTATCTGCTGGGCCTCCAACCAGGATAAACCGTGAGAGTTTGTCTGCCATGAGCTGGCAGGTCTGATCCTCCAACTGGCAGTAGACGGTTGAGTTGATGTCCTCATTGCCAAGGGTGGACGCAAGCTGAATAGTTTGACGATACCCTCGAACGATGTCTATGACACAGTGACATATAAACCTCTCATCTGTCTGCCACCAACCTGCCATTGTCCAGCTGCCATTGGCAATCCTTCGGAGGTGTAGATGGAAATCTGCCAGTTGGGCTGCCTCGTCTGTGCGCAATGGGGCAGGCTCAAAATGGCAGGTTTCTTCAGCGCCAGGTTTGAAGGCCCGGTCCAAATGTTGGCTGACAGGAAGGTCTGACCCTCTGAAGCGACAAACGATAATGAGAACGTTACAGATCATCATCTATGAGAATTATGGAATTGGCTTCCATAATCATCCTCTTTCATAAATGCATATGATATAATGACCCACCGCTCAACAGTGGCCTGTCAGTTGAGTCTCTGCAAACTGCCAAGTAGACCTCTTCCTTCTGGCCTTCTTCAAGGCAGCCAGATGGCAGCGTCAGACTGACTCCGCATTGTGGCAGGTAGAGACGGCCGCCTTTGTGGTCAAACTGTCCCATCACCAGCTGATCGACCACCACGCCGGATGAGATGATAGAGTTTCTGGAAAGACCACCAGCTTCGGAGACATCGAAGGGCCAATATGCCACCTCCTGCCAACCTCATGTTGCGCTCTTGCTCGAGGCAGTTGTACTCGTCGTACAGGGTGGCGTAGTTGTCGTCGGAGTTTCGGCTCATGGCTCTGGAAATGGTGTGGAGTGGGCCGCTCAACGAACGCTGTGTGGCAGTGTTTCACTGGGCATCAGCACAACCACCTTCTCTCCACTTCTTCCAGTGGCAGCACCTCCATGTATCCTCCAGCGTCTGCCACCTGCATCCTACCACCTGAACCCCTGCTGGTCTCACTGCCACTGCTGCCGCTAGAGTTGCTGACATTCTCCACGTTCAGTAGAGGCACCCTGCTGTTGGCAGAGGCCATGAGGTCGTAGAGTCTGTTGGCACCTCCGCCGCTGCCATCTCGTCTACGGCGATTTCTGCCCGCCGTGCTGCCACTGCCATAGGAGAGACTAGAACTTGCCGCTTGACGGGTACTGGCAGAGTGGAGGCTGGAATGGGTTAGGCGTATACAAGCTTCGGTATTAAAAAGTTGAGTTTGTATTCTGACTGACATTGCATAGAGTTGCGTTCTTTCTGCAGAGAGTGCGAGAGCTCATCGCCCGTATTGCTCCGCTTCACGAGCTCCCCCTTCGCAAGAGGGTATTGCTTAGCAATATTGATATCGCCCGGGATTTGGTTTTTAGAGCAAGCAAATCCCTCTTTCGAGCAACGCGTCTAAAAAAGTGACAAAAACTTGTCAAAGTTTTGACAAACATATGACAGAGCACAAAAGAACGCACTATGAGCAATCAAGCCGTGTCGTAGTTCTGTCCATGGAGCAAAACGAAGTTTATTTTTCTTGGCGCGTGTTGTATGTACGTAGCGAGCCTTCGAATGACGTGCCGAGTGTCGCTCTAATCGCAACATGAGCAATTCAGAAAGTTTCAGAGCAAAACTAAAACTACTGTTTCTGTGATGCGTGCTTTAGTCAATTACAAAATGTTTGCTGACACATGAAAGAGCACGCCGAGAGCTTAAAATTGACGTGTCGATTGCCGCTCTATGACGTAACACGAGCAAGTTAGAACCGTTTTGTGCTTTTGCACCTTCGGGTTACTGTAACTCACGAAATTCAAATTTTCAAGTTTCGCAAATAATCCGTGAGTTATGAGCTGTCCACTGAGCTCGAGATCGTCTCTCTACGACGCTAATTGAGCGAGTTATAGCGATTTTAGTGTTCCAATCTCGAGAACGGCGTTTCTCGTGGTGCGTGTTTGCGTAATGTTAAAAATTGTTGCTGCCGCATGAAAGAACACGCCGAGAGCTTTCACCTGACGTGTCGATCGCCGCTCTACGACGTAAGACAAGCGAGTTAGAGCCGTTTTGCGCTTTCGGACCTTTGGGTTACTGTAACTCGCAAAATTCAAACTTTGAGTTTCGACCAATGGGAGAACAAATGATCAATGAGTCGAGAACTATCCAAGGTGCTCAAGACCACCTCTCTACGACGCAAGACAGACGAGTTAGACCCGTTTTGCGTTTTAAACCTTCGGGTTACTGTAACTCGCGAAATTCAAATTTTTGAGTTTCGACCAATTGAAGAACAAATGATCAGCGAGTCGAGAGCTATCCACTGACCTCGAGATTGTCCCTCTACGACGCAAGTTGAGCGAGTTAGAACGATTTTAGCGTCAAAATGTCGAGAATGGCGTTTTCGGCGGTGCGTGTTTGCGTAATTAAGAAAATTGTTAATGCCAAATGAAAGAGCACGTCTAGACCTTTTAGTTGACCTATCACACGCCGCTCTACGACGTAAGACAAGCGAGTTAGAGCCCTTTTCCGTTTTGACCTTCGGGTTACTGTAACTCGCGCAATTCAAACTTTTGAATTTCGAAACCTCTTAGCTGAATGATCAGTGAGTCGAGACCTATCCGTAGAGCCCAAGATCTCCTCTCTACGACTTCCCAACGCCGAGATCCGAGAGCGTAACAGACGGACGGACGGACGCACGGACGGACGCACGGACGGACGCACGCACGCACGCCGAGCTCTCCTAGGGTGTCGCCCGGCTGAGGCCGGGCGAAAAAAGGCCTATTACGTATTACATGCTGCAGATGGAATTTTAAAGAGATTGTCAGTTGTCACCTGGAGTTACTATGCCCTCTAGGAGGCAGTGGGGCGGCGTAAGATGGCAGTGGGCCTTGGCTGAACACCCTTGCAGGCGAGTCTGAGTAGAGTAGGCCATCTGTGACTCCGCCGTGGAAATACGGCGACTTTCCCACCAGATGACCAGCTGCAAAGACAAGAATTGTCTCTCTTATCATCACCTTGCACACTTGTTCAGTCTCGTTCGACCTTACCAGATCCGTTGGCGTCGTAGTAAATGTCGTTCTTGCCCGGTGTCGTCTTAGAGCGCTTGCACCGACGGAGCAGGAGCCACAGGAGAAGCAAGAGGATACAAGAGAGCAGAATCGTGCCGACTGCCAGGCCGCCATACATGGCCACCAGTCCTGGATTCACGCCGGCTCCTCTCGGTGCTCGATTGGCGTAATCTGTAAAATGGCATGCACTTTACCAGGTCTCAGTGCTCGGTCTCACAAACCAATCCCCAACCTCCTGCTACTGAGCAGATGTCAGGGGGACACAGCTCCGTCTGTACCCTCTCTCCCACGCAGTAGTCGGGCGGATCGGCCTTACAGATTCGGGTTCTGCTCGTCTCGCAGCTTTGCTTATCGCACTTGGACCAAGGGGACCAGCGACCCCAGCCGTTGGGCACTGGCCTCGCCGTATCGCAGCTGATGGGGCAGTCTCGCTGAAATGGTGTAATTGAATTGCCCCCATTGCGTGCGTGCGTGCGTGCGTGCGTGCGTGCGTGCGTGCGTGCGTGCGTGCGAGCGTGCGAGCGAGCGAGCGTGCGTGCGTGCGTGCGTGCGTGCGCGCGTGCGCGCGTGCCTGCGTGCGTGGGTGCCTGTGTGCGTGCGTGCGTGCGTGCGTGCGTGAGTGCGTGCGTGCGTGCGTGCGTGCGTGCGTGCGTGCGTGCGTGCGTGCGTGCGTGCGTGCGTGCGTGCGTGCGTGCGTGCGTGCGTGCGTGCGTGCGTGCGTGCGTGCGTGCGTGCGTGCGTGCGTGCGTGCGTGCGTGCGTGCGTGCGTGCGTGCGTGCGTGCGTGCGTGCGTGCGTGCGTGCGTGCGTGCGTGCGCACCTGCGGCCTACAGCGCCTATTGAGAGAGTGCGCTTAGTCGGATATCGACGCACGACACGAGGTCGCAGTTGAACACACCCACCTCCTGTACAGTGGGCGGCGTGCAGCGGACGCGGCGACTGTCCTGGCCTGGTTTGGGCCTGCAGAAGCGCTCCCTCTTCTGCTTGGGAATGGGCCGGCTGTGCGCGTCGTACTCGTCGAGCGATCCTCGGCGTCTGAAAGAGCGCCTTCGCTCCACCACCGCCGGGTCCGAGCAGTCGATGTCGCAGACGCCCATCCAGGCGCCCCACTGGGACAGAGAGCCCTCCACTGAACCGGAAGGATACGGTACACATTTCGACGGAGTTAAATACGACCATAATAGTAGGTACCGGAAGTGGAGAGGGTTTTGATCAGTGATGACGACGAGAGACAATTATCTCAGTGCGCACCTACATACTCCTGTCCTACCGACTTCTGTTCTGTGCGTGTGTATATTACTGTACATCTCCAGTACATAGGTGGCAGAAAGAAACGCAAGGTGAAAGAAGACAACACGCACGGAAGACGGTCAATTCCGCTGCGGGCGCCCTTCTCTCCACGAAGCGGTTCCTGGCGCCGCAAGTGTACCGCCCACTGTGCTCCAGAGTGGCGTGCGGGATCTGCAGGTGACCGCTGCTGTCCACGAAGACGTCAGAGCCTGCACCACCCTTCGCTACCTCCTTCCCGTCTCGGAGCCAGAACGTCTGAAGATTGCAGTAAAGTCGAGGTCAGACAAATGGGTGTACAGAAAAAGATACATTGAGGGAAATGAAAGTGTAAGGGGACCAGACAGCTTTGCCCGAACTTTCATGTCCGAATAAGCGTCGATTCGTGAGTTCAAAGGGGCATCCGCCCCAACTTTCCTCATGTTCCAGACATGCGAGGTTTTGCGGGCTTTATCCGAACCTATTCAGGAGTTAGTAGAGTGGACTTTACCTCGGCCTCGGGCGCTCCCATTGGGGGTATGCAGGTGAGCACGATGGAGGAGCCGGCCCGATGAGCCTCGTTGGACGGCGACATGGGAAACACCTCGCGGATGTCTGAAGAGAAGGTTGCACTGGCGTTGTACGTACCACGGTTTGTGTCGTCATACCAGACATACCACGACCAGCTTCAATGACGTTTATCACACGACTGTGTCGTTAAGATTACCCATTGTGTGTGAACATGCTCAGTGCAGCGCTTGCAGTGTAGCTTGTTAGTACGTACAACCGTGCGCTTGTCTCTTTGAACTCTTCCATTGTCCGAACAACTGAAGTCCCCTGCCATGTCGAATCCCGGCTAGTCTCGGTCACTCCCCCCCCCCAGAGGATTCGCGAAAGCCATAACTCCAATCGAATGGGCGCCAGTGGCCGTCTAAGAAACGTCAATCTTACGCCAGTCAATGGAGCGCCCTAAATCCGACGGAATGTCTTTTGGACAGCGCCGCTGGTCACTTGATGCTTGGCGGGGGGGGGGGGGGGTGTATAGGGGGAAGCGAACTAGCCGACGGAAGTATGTATGCTAGCCCTCCCGGAGTCGAATGACCCATCCCCCGTCCCTGTCTTGTCTTTATCAGACGTCCCTATCTCCGGAGACTTCCCAACAATTCGTCTTTTGACTGAAGGCCTGTCTCGGATGAATCATTCAGGCTGGGCGGAAATTGGAATCACAACAAGCCCTATATATGTACATAGTGCAACAGACGAATTTGTTCATGGTTCGGCAGGGCAGCCACCTGCTGAAGCAGTCAAGGCGTGCGCGCGAATTTGTCATGCTTCGCTGGGCAGGGGTCATTGGTGGTAATTAAGGCTATCCTACACACAAAATGGCCGCTGTTGGAATGAGTTCTGGTTCTGAATTGTCTATGGATGCATACAGAAAGCCATCACAGTAGTGTAATTCTCAGAATACGTATTCGCAGGGATATAAATATTATGCTGCGTTATGTAAGCACCTGTATACGTACTGCACCCACGATTGTGTACAAAACGGGCAAGTGAAGTTACAATCCCTGTGCCTTCCCGACGTTGTGCGTGAGTTGCGCTACAGGGTGGTACGAATGCTATGAGCCTTGAGAATGTAAACCAGCAAAGTGGCCTCATGAATTCTGACCAGGGTTCTGACACAGACAGAGTTAGCAAAGCAACCGGCCGCCGTCGCAAAACGACTCTATTCAATAAGCGGCGGCCGGACGGAACTTCTATCGAATCAGGGCGTCGAGTCGTGTCCAATTCGGCCCTAATCGAATCGCCTTTGCTGCCACTGAGACATCCCCACCGCCTCGCGTGTGCACGTGTTCGTCGGGAAGAACGGACGGACTGACGATAGAGGGCCATATTGTATACTGTAGTGTGGCGGAGTGAATCATGGCGAGATGGTGAAAGGAAGCCGTCGTCACCCGCAATTGGCCTTCTCCAGAAATCAGTCGGCTTACTTCCGATTAGCTGACTTCTTCCCGCACCCCTCCCCTTCCCCATCCCCTCCCCCCCCCCGGACAAAGAAAGTAAACCCCAACACGCCCAAAATGGATGGTCCCTCTAAACGCAAAATTTGAAATTCGAATTCCGCCGGCATCGCTAATGAACTGTTTGCGACAGAGTCCGTCCCATTGTCCCTTTTGGCGGTTGTTTGTTGACTCACTCTCCTGCGAACAACGCAGTGCGAGGGATCGTTGCAAACAGCCCCCCCCCCTCCCCCCAACAATTTACGCATCTGTCCTGTCGGATCGCATAACCACCCGAACAACAACCCTCTCACTACCCAGGTGAGCCACCTCCCTCCCTCTGTTACCCTCTATGCGGGGAGGGGGGGGGGGGGGGGGGGGGTAGTTTACACCCTCCCAGTGCCTACTGTATGTGGGGGGTGGGGGCACTTAATGCGCTCGTTTGTTGCCGTGAAATACGGCCCAGGGGAATGAATGGGCGACGCGGGGCTATCGAATGACCGACCGACCGCCGACGACGACGACGACCGATCATAATGGGAGCGACCACATGACTTCGAAACCTCACACAGACAAACGCAAACTGGAGCGCGCCGCGTCAAATAGAAAGGCGACTGGCGCAGGCGTCGCTCAAGTTTTTGAAACTGTCACTAAACGGTGAACATTTGGGTCGACGCAGAAACCCGAGACTTTCATTGCGGATCGGTCGTGCAGGAGCCCCTGCATACCTACACGGCGCGCAAAGAACTACTGCAACTACTACTCACAGGGCACGACGAAGTTGGTGAGCTTCTTGGCGGATTCCCTTCCGTTGCCGTCGACGGCGTGACAGCTGCAGTCGAGAGTGTCTTCTGGGTCTCTGCCTTCCGCTAGCACGTCGGTTGACCTGATCGTAATCGTTGACTCTAGAGCCGCTTGTCCGCCGAAACCGTGCTCCCGAGTTGTTACGCGACTCGACGGCATCTGAATCGCATGTGAATTAGAAAGCTACGAGGAATCCAGCGTCGTCGCCGTCGTCGTCGTCGTCGTCGCCACCCCACCATCAAAGACAAACGCACCGCAGTTCCGTCGCACTCGAACTTCACTTCCGTCGCGCCGGTAGCTCGACAGGTCATTTTCGCCTCAGTGAACATGTCCACAAACTTCACCTCGTCGGCGTATGGTTCCACCAAGGTCGGGTAACCGTTCCCGACCGGGTCGGGTACCGGAATTTCCTCTTGGTGCCGCTCGACCATGGTGGCGGCTAAATGGACATCGATCTAGCTTATCGAGAGCGGGAGAGAGGAGAGACGAAGCAACAAGCCAAGAAGTCTAGAATGGGGGGGGGGGCATTGCGTCGCGGAGCAGAATGGGGGTGGGGTAGTCCATCCCCCTCGTAATGTACAAGCCGGGGGAGGGGCCGTTTTAGCGATAATTGGACACGGGGGGGGGGGACTGGTGTCCGAGCGAACACGGCGCACCACCCCCTCCTCCTAGCACGGCGCCAGGAGTCATCAGAATCAGACGCAATGGCCGTGCATCCGTCGGTAAACATCGCTTGGTGGGGAGGGGGGGGGGGGGAGGCCAGACTAAACAAGTTTGGGGAGGGGGGGGTGCTAAGAGAAGGGGGGAAGGGGTGAATGAACGGGGCCTCCTAAGACAGACGCAACACTGCAAGAAGATAAGGACCGGTCAGAGTCAGTTGTGTTTTACAAGCTTTATGGGCCGGTCGTCCGCAAAAACTCCCGGGGCCTGAGAGAACAGCAAAAGCGGCGGCTAGAGCCAGTATGAATCAGGGAGCCGGCGCGTAACTCTGCGCCGATGTGCCTTGCACAAGCGCCGCGAAGGCACCGCTTGCGCAAGGCACACACACACGCAGCAACAAGAGTGGACGAGACACAACTCAGACGGGCGCACGGAAACGATTTCTCAGGATGTGGACGCTTGTCTCGAGCTTAATTAAGTCATGTAGTGTAAGCAGGACGTTTGTTCTTGGCTGTCGTGATTCGGCGGTACCGATCAAAGCGAGTGATCCACAAAGGAAGTGAAATCATAGCATCAACGAACGCAAAGGTGCAACAGTGGTCCTGTCACACACAAGAATAGCAAGCGCAGAAATAGATGTTCCTTCAGTCGGCCGCCGAGTCGACTACCACGAAAGGAAACTCTTACAACTCGCTATTGCACTTTTGAAAGCCGCCGGGCGCAATCTGTCTTACCTCGCTGACACACAGCGGCGAATAGAGCTCTAACCGGCGAAAGAACATAAGAGGGGAGCGGTCCTTCTCTCTTCAGTTGGAGTAGTAAGCTAGCGGACAGGGAAGCTCGCAAAAGATGTCGGCGCGGCGGTCGTCCCAACTCGTCATAACGGGGCGCAATTTGCGCGCGCTCAAAAATTGACAGGAAGCAGCTGCGTGCCGCCACCTCCCTCCACGAAAGGGGGGGGGGGGGGGGCACCCCCCCCCCCCCCCGAAATTAGCAGCCCTTTGGAGTGGCCGCGGGGCACGCAGTGGCAGCCAAGGGAGCAGCGCGGCGAACAGCCGCGACGGCGAGATAATTGGCGTTCGAATGTTCGTTCGCTAGGCAAGAATCACTTTTGTGAGAGAGGGGGCGCGCCGCGCCGACCGGCACTGCAAAGGGACATTGGAGGGGGGGGGGGGAGGGGGAGGGAGGGAGGTTACGGGCGGCTTGTCAAAGGGCGAGCGCGCGCGCGATGCGCGGACTCAAATCGTCCGTGAGTTCCCATTCAGTGCGGTGAGCGCAGTGAAATACAGTGGATAGGGGGGTATCGGTGGCGCCGCCGTAGAAAAGGGAGGGGGGGACACTTTTCATCATACAGTGCGCACCCTGAAGTAGGTCAATAATCCCACTGCCTCGCTATGGCGCTTGTGCGGTCGCCGACGGACTGACTGCTATATACACTACCCGAGAAAAAGTAAGGGGAAAACTGGATCGGAGACAACCTCATCGAGGGGCGGGCAAATACATCCTCGCCGCGCGAGTGAGACCGGGGAGGGGGATCAGAAGTGGAAAGACTTCTATCCCCTCAGCGTTAAAGTATAAGAATGGATTGGAACGCCCAGTGAATCGAGGCACATTACACACCTCTGCCTGCCGTACGGTAGCACTGATATCGCAATGTTGATATGGTGCAAGCAACCGCTGCGCTGCACCGCAGGTACACATACATTGGTAAGCAATCGAAGAGTACTGTAGTTGTGGTGAGACCAAACCATTGCAGTGAGGACAACGCTACAAAATCAGAGGTCACTGCAACTTGCAACAATGCCGATTTCAAGACATTGCCGCCGCGGCGCCTTTCTAGAGTGCGAGATTTAGCTCGCAGCCCAACCGCCTTCTGATTCACACGGAAGAACCACCCTGTGACCAATCGGCGTAAAATGCCACCAGCAGAGGCGGACAGACAGAGATCCGCGACAGGCAGACAAGCGGCACTGGCACGAAATATGGTCGTTCTCAAACGGCTGCGACAGAGAGGGGGAATGGGCCTGTCTACCAAGCGGTGGTTACACATCTCAAGAAAGACGAAGGGGGGGGGGGGTGACTATGGGATATCTGGTATGTATTTCTGGCCGTCGACCACTCTGTGACTACGCGCGCTTGGGCGTGTAACGAATTAATTGCCGTTTGGAGAAGCGGCCACCATAATTTGTCATCCGGCGACTCCCGGACAAGACAAGGGAAGCGGCGCGCCTTTGTCCCCCCCCACCCCAAAGGAATCTCCCCCACTATTCCCTTACATGTATTCCGAACGCCCAAAAGATAGCGCGGGGGAATGGCGAGCGAGTGGGGGGATCTAAGAAGCTTAATCTAAAAGAGCGGCCGGTCCGTTGCGCAACGACCGCGCTCAAAAATCGACCATGGGATTTTGGGGGTGGGAGGAAAATTCGACGTCGATTCAGGCGGAAGAGCGGGAGGAAATGTCAAGTTATGCGCGAGTATGTAACTCTCGGGGGAATAGCGCGCCGCGCCCCCAAGAAAGATATGGCGCCAACTTCGAAAAGACGGCGCGACGTCTGTAGCTCAAGGGGGGAGACAGGCTGCATAACCCATACGCACACATTTCCTTCCATACGTCTTCATTAGTAAAAGAAGTCGAGTGGCGCCTGCTGTTGTTCTTTTTGGGGCCGAGTGGGCTCTTGTGTCCACACAAAAGAATCGCGTGCCTAGTCTGCAGTGACCTCTCCTTTCGCGTAATCCTCTTGTTCTGGGGAGGGGGTGGGGGGCAAGGAAAAAGAAAGGGGGGACTAATGAAGTGTCCCCCTCCCATTCCCTAAGGTCAATTGTGTTAGGCCCTCCAGCGAAGCCTAAGTGGCAGACAAAACAGTGGCTTCTCGTCTTTCAAGAGGCCGTGAAGAGGGAGACAGAGACGAACGGACGCATTCTCAGCTGTCTCGGATTACGCCCGGCCTGGCACGCACACAGGTGTGCGCCACTCACCCATCGACTCGGAAGGTAACCCAGCCCCGTCTCTAGCCTTGTCGAAGTCATAATAGTAGCTCTGGTCGAAGTAATCTTCGTCGTCATCGGTTTCTGGCGATTTGGCCGACTTTTTCCCCACTTTCTGCGCCATTTTACACTTTTTGCCGGCGCGAAAAGGCACAGCCGTCAGCCGCTATGAAACTGGCAACTGGCGGCAGCAGGCCATAACAAAGGAAGCGCTCGCGCCGCTAATAGAGACTTCGAACAACTGACCGGCCGGCGATTTAGACGCGCGCCTTCATCACCCCCCCCCCCTCCCCCTCTCCCAAAAGTGTGCGCCTTTTCAGTTGTCGTTTGGCGCCTATAGTCGCCGGCCTAACCCGCCGAGCTTCATTCAATCGAGCCTACTACTCCGGACAGTCATTGTCTGCTTTGGTTACAGCAGAACTGTGAAACGGCCAGAGGCGAAAGTCGAAACAGCAAGCTGCACAACACGATATTGTAAAGATCAGAGGTTTGTGGACTTCATTCAGTGAACGATAGAGAAGGGGGAGGGGAAGGGGTTAGGCAGTCAACAGCCAGTCGACATCAACTCTGCTTCTTCTTCTTCCATCGAGTATGGCCGCTCTGATTCCATTAGCAGAACTAACAGACGGCCATTTGTTTTAGCTCCAGACGACGTGTGCCTACCTCCAGAGGGCCAAAGTTGCCAAAGGAAGCCGCGCGCGCCAGAGGGGAAAGTGGCAGCGATCGATCAAAAGGGAAAGGGGAAGGAGGGAACACTTTTGGGTGGGAGGGGGAAGGCGGCCAACTGACGACGACGTCTCTATTAGAGAAAGCGACACCGGTGTGGAGACAGAGGGAAACGGAAGGCGGGAAGGGATGGAGGCTGTTTTCTCTGACCTGCATTAAGGTTAGCTAGCAGCGATGGTGGTACATTGTGGTGTAGGTACATACAAGGATTGTGTGGATAAGAAGCCACCACACGTCTAAATTACAGAAACTACAAAGTGCAGAAGTGTATAACTGACACAACTGCAACCTCGACTCGACTGGCAATGGACCGTCAAGAACGCTTCGGCGGGAAAATCTTACAGTTACGATTGTAGCGATTCCGCATTGAGCCACCCACCAAACCACGTACGGTCTTGTCTAGGCCAGAATCCGTCTGGAGAGCAGAACAAACCCAATCTATTTACAGCCCCATTGGCACCAGCAGATGATTTGGGGCTCAAAAGAGGGGGGGGGGGGGGGGGGGGAACCAAGCACCAACAACCCTTTGCTAAATGAGAGCGTCTCAACCAATTAGCGCAATTAGAGCTGGCCCATGGGAGCGCCTTGATTGCGGGCTAACTCCTATAGGATCGCCTGGGATTTGGTGGATAACAAATCCCCGAATCAGCGACGCAGGCGAGTGCTTTTTTTGGGCGTTTGTTAATCGAATGTTGTCTACTCACATTGTACTGCAACTCTGCGCAGTACAACACCGTCCACAAATACCGTTGGCGCAAAGGGTTAATTGCCCAAGCGGCTAGTGATGATGTACGCAGCGCGGCGCCGAATCAGCGGACAATGGCTCGCGCCAGAATGGGGCCGAAATTGCGATTGACTCACTCTCGGATTGGGCGCCCGCGCGCCGATTAATTTGTGCGTGGACAGTGGGCATTTGTGGCCGCCCTTTGAAGGGCCTGCTTGTGATGATGAGTGGGACGGCGAATTGAGTCGATGCGACGACATTATTGACCGCAGATTGGAGAAATTTGGCGTTGCGAAAGACGCGAGCGTAGATTGCAACAGAGGAGACTGAACGCGTGATTCACAAAGTATTGTAGATCAAATGGGCAATAACGGTTGACAGCCAAGGAATGTACCTGCACGAATCATCCAAAGAAGAACAACCTTTGACTCTAAACGGCATCACGTTGGGACGCCAGCACTTCTCCTCCGCTTATCCACTTTTTGTCGACGCAACACTTCAGTGCCACTACACTCCTTTGCAGAACTTCAAGAGTGACACTACCCTCTCGCGAGTTGTGGAGTGGAGACTTCCACTTTACAACAAGGCAGCGGCGAAAGAGTAACGCAGATGAGAGGAGGAGGGCGGGGGGATGGAATCTGGAGAAAGAGACGTCGTCGTCGCTACGCCTATTAGTCGGCGACGGCGGCCGACGGCGACTCGTCGCGCCTTTTGGCGCCGCTTCTGCGCGCGCGCTCGCGCCAATGTCAAGGAGAGGTAATCGGGCTCGTTTATCTCCCCCGACTCCTGTCTTCTTCTTCTTCTTCTTGACTGCTGCTACGCTACTTCTACCGAATCGGCCGGTCGCGAAGGAGGGACTACCTACTTTTCCGCCGCCGCTATACAGAAGATCTCCATCTGTCTTCCTTCTCTCAAGGCCGCCAGTCTTCTTGAGAGGGAAGCAATTGAGCGAGATAATGCAAGGACGGGCGGGACTCTGGACACAAAAGGGGCACGCGCCGTACAGCGCGTCGCACCCGCCCAAGATGCAACAAGTCTCTCGAAAGGAATATTGTGGCTAATTCGCATTGTTGCATCGGCGCCACGCGCCTGCGATTACAGCCGTGTCCACGCAGTGCACGTGGTGACAGATGGTTTGTTTTACACAACAGGTACGTACATTTTGAGTTTGTAAGATAATGTGAAGCTTATCCCCTTATTCAGTGGCCTATTGGCTCGTGTAGTGGTCGTTTGGATATCGGGACTCTGGAGTCTGGCAAGCCCTTCTGCTTCACGAACGATCGTTAGAGCTAAGCGAGTGCCGTCCAATTTTCGTTGACGACGAATACGCAAGTGTTAGCGGTGGTCGATTTCAAACAGCCACTGCTTTCCGTTTCGTGAATCGTGCCCTGTCCAAGAGGACAGAGAGAAACTGCGGCGAATGAGAAGGCTATGAAATCATGATTTCAACATCATTATCATTGTCTTCAGCGCCGTCATCGATTTCACGCAGTAAAGACGTACAAATGTTTCCCGCAATCGCAGCGAAAGTCGAACGTATGGTAATATTCCCCACGTTGCATTGCATCGAATGATCACAACCTCGCCTCACTCCGTCATGTCGTTCACCAGACATTGTGCGCCAAAGTTTTCTTTCCATGCAAGTGCTTGTCAAGGTGCCGAGGCTCGCACCTCTGTAACTTGGGCACATAGCCAGCAGGCAGATAGACAATGCGGCATTAAGTTTCAGTCAATTTGGTCCTTGCTAAGTTAGTCAACAAAGCTCTTGCTGTCGCTGACGACGCGATTAAAATGTCGCAATAGCAGAAATTTCTTGTCAGCTTGCCAGCTGCGTCGGTCGTCGCTATTTCTCGTAGCTCGTTCGGTGTATCATGGCCCATAATTAGGCTTCCGCCCAGCGGCAAAGCAAGCATCCTGGTTGCGGCATCGGATGCTCTTATCGACGCGACGTGACGACACAACCGGTAAATAATGGAGCGAAAGAGGTCAAAACAAGTTGACATTAGCCAGTCCATTCACTTCGAAAGGTTACAGTAGTCCCAGTTTAGCAAGGCCCAAATGGAAACGTGCCCTGTCTTTCGGAACTTGGTCTGTACAACATCTCTGTAGCGTACACAATAATACCCTTGTATGTATGCACATGCTTACTTCCTGGACAGGCGCGAGCGCACGACGGCACTAATTGGTACGATTGTAGCGTAGTTACGCAGTGTCCTTTGCCTGGCGAGCCTGGAGCCAGTCCTTTCATTCTCTGACAAGGGAAGACCTGAAAGAAGCCATCGGCTGTCGGCGTCGAGGAGTCAAGGAGATGGCGCACTTCGCCATCGCGGCGCTCGTTGTCGTAACGACACTACTGTTCCTTGGAAGCAGCGCAAGCTACCAACTACTGGCCTATCCCTGGCCCAACAACCCCAACCATTTCGTGGGCCTGTCGGGCGGCTCGGTGACCAGCGGTCGCCGAAGGTTCAGACCGGGCCTTGTGAAGGGCATCGTCGAGGGAGGACGGTCGCCGGCGCTCGCGAGGGTACGCGTTTTGCTTCAGAGGCAAGCAGTTACACTTTGACGCAATTGGGATCGCTTTCAGAGGTGGTTCGGCCGCGTCAGCAGATGGGAGCCGCAGCGGATGATGCACCTGCAAAGAATTCCGCCGTAGTAGGGCGCTGGCTAGATTCGCGTGACACATTCGAGCATGATCAGGCTTCTCGTTTCAGAAAGAGAGTGCGATGACTCCACTAGTAGATAGGCTGTCTGTCTACTGTGTCTGCAGGAGTACCGTAATCTCCCAGGTCTATTGTGCTGGCGATTTGCAACCCGCAGTCACTGAAGAAGCAAACTTCTGGCAATGTGTCGGACAATCTCAGCTAAACAGACAGTCACACGGGTCTCTTGTCTACGCAACGAATTCAATACGCTGTCTCCAGGGTGGCTTTCCGCTTTTGGCCGGCTAATTCGTCGCGTTAGACGACGAACAGGTGCCAGCGGGGCGCTGTATGTGCCTACCATGACGGCCAAATTCTACACGCTTCAATAGACACAACCGCTAACGAGCTGCCAATTAAGTTCGGTCACCTTCATATGTTTCATAGGCAGTCATTTCTCCAATTTCGATTGCCTTCATGTTTCCCTCGTTTCTATCAAGGAGCGCGGAAGCATAACATGGCCTCATCCAGTTCTTCTTTGGAGGGCGCTGCTGTAGCGGCGGCGGCCGATTTGGACCGTCGCTTTCTCCTGGAGGAGGGCTGGATCCACGTCTACGTCGACGCCTCCCTCGAGGCCGACTGCAACAGTTGCGGAGTGGGAGTTGTGATTGACTCGGAATCGGCGGGGGGTTTGGGAGTGCGCCAAATGGCAGACTTAGCAGGCGCCTGTCCGGATAAGAACTGGACGACCACTGAAGTGGACGTGCTGGCTGTCCTGGTGGGACTGAAGTTCGCGCGCAAGGAGAGGGGCCCTTGCGAGAGTTGATTTCGTTCCAAACTGACTATGGACGAACAATAGCGCACTCGTACAGCGGGTACTGTAGAAGTACGCCACGCCCACCTTTGCAAACCCAGCAAAACTCAATCGTAAAAGGAGAGTGCGAAAGGAGGAGAGTCCAGAAGTGAAAGTACTGTAACGTCGTCGGGAGACTATGCAGAAGCAAGAGAAGTGTATCTTGTAGGTTAGAAATATTGTTTAGGTAGACTATGAAGCGAGAGTACACTGTTTACACCCTGTATCTAAATTCTGCAGAACCGAGCGCACTGCACGCCATGTACATATGTAGCTAAACTCTGTAGAAGTGAGGGTGCTGTAGGTACTGTACCGGGTCTTTCGAAAGTCCAGACCCCCATCCACAGCACGCTGTAGAAAAGCTAGAGTGTTGATAGTCTGGAGTTTAACTACATGATAGTCTATGGTCTTGGGACATCTGACGCCAAATTTCAGCTTCCTGGACTTGTTCGTGCAGAAATTCTGACGCAAATGCAAAATTGTTCAATTTCTCAAGACCCGTCCATATGTATCTGCCCCAACTCAATTCTTAGCTAAGCTAGCTCAATGCGACTTGCACCATTCGAAAGAGAAGAGATAGGGCTTTCGAATGCTGTTTGGATGAGCAGCGTAGCTTATAAGACGCTCGCAAAAGAGAGAATCAAAGTTTGATTAGCGGACTACAATCATCGTCCTCCAGCCACTCCTGCTGCAGCAGGGTCTCCTCCACGAGGGCCAGCGCTCCTAACAAATTTTGCGATATGCGCCCGCATTTCTGCACGAATGAGTCCAGGAGGCTGAAATTTGTGTCAGATGTCCCAATGACATAGGCTATCATGCAGATTAATACTGTAGTTTTTCTACAGCGCGATGTGGAGGCGGGGTCTGGACTTTCGAAAGATCCGGTATATAGACACGTTATGTGGAGTTTCCGGACTTTCCGCAAGGGCCCCTCATACTCTGGGAGAGAAGTTCCCAAGCAGCAAACTGGTCCTCTTCACCGCCAGCGAGCACGCCTTGCTGTCCATCGGCAGTAGCGCCAACGAGCGCAGCCGGAGGGACTTCCCCGTCTACAGAGAAATCGTGGACGAGATCCAGAAGATTGAAGCGTCTGTCAACAGCCTCGTCTTCGTCCGAGTTTCGCGCAAGAGCGCCACCTACGAGATGAGAAAGGTGCATGCGAGCGCCTTCAGAGCCCTGCGTAAGGTCACCGTAGACAAGAATAATGGAGGCGTCATGAAGAAGCTGGAGGAGACCTTGTGAGGCTGCCGTGACTCGGCGACTGTTGTGCTGTGACCGGGATCGTGATGAGGGAGGAGTTGGTTGGCTGGAAAAGTTTTGTAAACGCGGCCTTGTTGGAGAGCAGAGGAAACGTCAGTGGCCCGCATGGCAGGCACTCGCATTAAGCACCGCACGCAAAGCTGAGCGCGATGGAAGTAGGCGAGACGGGTAGCCTTCAATTGTCCCTCATTCCCTCTCTCAAGCCCTCCCTCTCCCTTCAGGCCCTCCAGAGGCTTGTATTGTATACGGAAAACCCGGTCGTTCTGCGTCCCCCCCCCCCCCCCCCCCACCCTATCCGTCTTTCAAACGAGCGTAGGTCCCCCAGCTGATGTTGCTGAGAGTCGAGATAGGCGACGGCACGGTCAGGACTCGGAGTTGATGATTATCATGTGCAGAGGCTCCTGGACTTAAGCCTACAGTAGACATGAACGAACGAACAAGCGCATCAGAAAGGCTCGTTGGCTTCTTAGTGGGGCCCCTTGTCACACCCATTCGGGCGGGCCGAGCCCCTTGCCCAATTACCCAGGCAACGCACTCCTGTTTTCACGGAGCCTCACAGTTACGTCAAAACAAGAAGAAGAAGAATAATTCAGTCCTTCTCAGACAAGCTCCGATATTAAAAAGTTGAGTTTGTATTCTGATTGACATTGCAAAGAGTTGCGTTCTTTCTGCAGAGAGTGCGAGAGTTCATCGCCCGCATGCTCCGCTTCATGAGCCCCCGCTTCGCAAGAGGGTATTGCATAGCAATATTGATTTCGCCCGCGATTTGGCTTTTAGAGCAAGAACATCCCTCTTTCAAGCAACGCTTTTAAAAAAGTGACAAAAACTTGTAAAAGTTTTGGCAAGCAATTGACAGAGCACAAAAGAGCGCACTACGAGCAATCAAGCCGTGTCGCACTTCTGCATGTAGCAATGAGAGATCTTAGTGTTAAAATCTCGAGAATGGCGTTTTCTGCAGTGCGTTTTTGCGTAATTGAACAAAGTTTTGTAGCCGCATGAAAGAACACGTCGAGAGCTTTCACCTAGCGTGTCGATTGCCACTCTACGACGTAAGACGAGCGAGTTAGAGCCGTTTTGTGCTTTTGCACCTTCGAGTTACTGTAACTCGCGAAATTCAAACTTTTGAATGTCGACCAATGGGGGAACAAATGATCAGTGAGTCGGGAGCTATCCAAAAAGCTCGAGATCGTCTCTCTGCGATGCAAGTTGAGCGAGTTAGAGCGATCTTAGCGTCAAAATCTCGAGAATGGCGTTTTCAGCGGGTTTTTTTTGGATGAGTGTTTTTCGTTCGGCCCGATTTTGCATAAAACAGCAGCCGATATCGATGAAATTTTAACACAATATTAGAAAGGCTTTGGCATTTTGCATGTTAAGTGTCCAGCTCAATTGGTCTTGTAATGCACAAATTACAGGGTGTCAAAGTTGAGGTCGAAAATCTCACGATCGGCCGACTTTGAAGCACGATAACTCGCATTTGCTTTTGCATTTTTGGACGCGGCAAACTGCATCTGAAAGGCCTTTAAACAGGCTTTAATTTGCCGCAAGAACCAACTTTCCACGTTGCCTAACGGCCGAGCTAGAGCTCGTCGAAATTCTTAGCATGGGTCAGAGGCACCCTTTCTCAGCGGATGACGGCCTGCGCCGCTCCAGAACGCGTTTTCGGAAACTTTGACTAAAGTCTGTCCAAGAAAAATCCGGACTGGGGGTTTTTCATATAGATCCCTGGCATGACTTCGGCAAACCTAGACTTGGCATACATCATTCGATAGAGGAGGACGAGCCGCGTCGGGGCGCCTGAAAAATTCGATTATCACGCAACACGCACAGAAATGAGCGCGCATGGAAAAAAATCGACTTTTTTAAAACGCGGTCGATTTTTTTCGTTTTAGTTGCAAATGGTACCTTATCATGTCCTTATTCAACATGCCAAGTTTGGTTTCCCTAGCTGGTTTTGTTCAAAAGTTACAGCAATTCTCCCAACCCCTACTTTTTCAAATCCTTAAGAAATTTTGAAAAGCGCCGCAAAATTTCCACATTTCCCCATAATTTTCGCGTTAGTTAACCAAATCGGCTGATATTTTGTGGGTATGTGTAAAACACATGAGCACATGTTTTGCCATAGGTTTTGACTCAAACGACAGCTCTGCGAACGAGCAGTGTGTCAGCGAAGTGAAATTTTTCATAATTTCACAAAAGTTGTCACTTCTTGCGCGTGCAACGCAACCATGAATTAAAACTTGTCCACTGTCTTTTTGCATGTTTGGCACAGCCGTATGCCAAATATCAGCTCGAGCGTCTACTCCAGCGAAATACTATAGTCGTAAGATTGGCCGCGAATCGGCTCTCCCAAACGGCCACATTTTCGACAAAACTTCCATACGCAGTAACTCGTACTACGAATACCACACAACCACCGGCTATGCACCGCTGCATTGGCCATCTTGAACTCTACAAATTTTGTCTGAACCATGTTTGGCGAATTTTGACTCTCTCGCTAGAAAATTTCTGTTAAAGGTCACCGCAGCTACAAAATCGGCCGATTTCTGAACTCAGTGATTACTGTGGCGCGGTCGTTCACAAAACCATCAAATTTGTGAAATTGGAAAGGAAGTCCATTATGTTAGCTCTCCTTTGACACAAGAACGACCTGTCTAGGTGCAGCGTACCTCGAGCTATGCATGGTCGAATGCATTGCACCAGCGCCAAATGCCGTAGTCCAAGGTGGTAACTGTAGTCAGCAGCTCCACATCGATTCTACCAAATTGCTGTTCTTCGACGGATCATAGCTCGCGCTGCGCTGCACCTAGACAGGGCATTCTTGTGTCAAAAGAGAGCTAACACAATGGGCTTCCTTTCCGATTTCACAAGTTTGATGGTTTTGTACACGACCACGCCACAGTAATCACTGCGTTCAGAAATCGGCCGATTTTGTAGCTGCGGTGACCTTTAACAGAAATTTTCTAGCGAGAGAGTCAAAATTCGACAAACATGGTTCAGACAAAATTTGTAGAGTTCAAGAGGGCCAATGCAGCGGTGCATAGCCGGTGGTTGTGTGGTATTCGTAGTACGAGTTATTGCTCATGGAAGTTTTGTCGAAAATGTGGCCGTTTGGGAGAGCCGATTCGCGGCCAATCTTACGACTATAGTATTTCGCTGGAGTAGCCGCTCGAGCTGATATTTGGCATACGGCTGTGTCAAACATGCAAAAAGACAGTGGACAAGTTTTAATTCGTGGTTGCGTTGCACGCGCAAGAAGTGACAACTTCTGTGAAATTATAAAAAATTTCACTTCACTGACACACTGCTCGTTCGCAGAGCTGTCGTTTGAGTCGAAACCTATGGCAAAACATGTGCTCATGTGTTTTACACATACCCACAAAATATCAGCCGATTTGGTTAACTAACGCGAAAATTATGGGGAAATGTGGAAATTTTGCGGCGCTTTTCAAAATTTCTTAAGGATTTGAAAAAGTAGGGGTTGGGAGAATTGCTGTAACTTTTGAACGAAACCAGCTAGGGCAACCAAACTTGGCAGGTTGAATAAGGACATGATAAGGTACAATTTGCAATTAAAACGAAAAAAATCGACCGCGTTTTAAAAAAGTCGATTTTTTTCCACGCGCGCTCATTTCTGTGCGTGTTGCGTGATAATCGAATTTTTCAGGCGCCCCGACGCGGCTCGTCCTCCTCTATCGAATGATGTATGCCAAGTCTAGGTTTGCCGAAGTCATGCCAGGGATCTACAGGGTTTTTTTTTAGGTGACCACATTTTGTTTTCGAATAACTTTTGCAAGGGGCAACCAAAATAAGTGAAACTTGACACAAATATAGACCTATGTATAAGGTTTTGTTACGAATTGATTTCGTCGAAATTGGTTTGCCCGTTAGCAAACCGCGGCGCGTCTCGCAAGAGCACTTATTTCGCCAATCTCGGCGTCTTTGCCTCACTATAACTTGCGCCAGGTGAGAGATAATGAGACGCGGTTTGTACGGTTAGAAAGCCGAGAAAATAAGCTTCAATTTGATGTCCAATACGGCTTGATTCGTTTGCTCGTTGCCGAGAAAAGCGCAATGCAATACGCTGACGGAAACGAAGATCGGCCTCGCGCCGCCGTGGGCAGCTTCTCCTCCACGTGATGGGCTCGATCCGCCCGATTCGGATGAACTGTCGCTTGCTTTTTCTTCCGCATTGTCCATTGTTTCGTGTCGTCAATACACCAAATTAAAGCTTATTTCTCGGCTTTCTAACCGTACAAACCGCGTCTCAATATCTCTCACCTGGCTCAAGTTATGGTGAGGCAAAGACGCCGAGATCGGCGAAATGAGTGCTCTTGCGGGACGCGCCGCGGTTTGCTAACGGACAAACCAATTTCGACGAAATGAATTCGTGACAAAACCTTATACATAGGTCTATATTTGTGCCAAGTTTCACTTATTTTCGTTGCCCCTTGCAAAAGTTATTCGAAAACAAAATGTGGTCACCTAAAAAAAAAACCCTGTATATGAAAAACCCCCAGTTCGGATTTTTCTTGGACAGACTTTAGTTGTAGCTCGGCCGTTAGGCAACGTGGAAAGTTGGGTCTTGCGGCAAATTAAAGCCTGTTTAAAGGCCTTTCAGATGCAATTTGCCGCGTCCAAAAATTCAAAAGCAAATGCGAGTTATCGTGCTTCAAAGTCGGCCGATCGTGAGATTTTCGACCTTAACTTTGACACCCTGTAATTTGTGCATTACAAGACCAATTGAGCTGGACACTTAACATACAAAATGCCAAAGCCTTTCTAATATTGTGTTAAAATGTCATCGATATCGGCTGCTGTTTTATACAAAATCGGGCCGAACGAAAAACACTCAACTAAAAAGAAAACCCTGTAGTTCATGAATAGTGCCGGCGCGCTCCACATCGGAAAGGGTCTAACCACTTCATAAAACTTCCCACTCTTCATACTCTTTCAATTTAGAAAGCTCACAAACCACTCCGCGTTAATAAAACAGCTACACTTCTTTTATGCTTGTTCTCTGTTTGCCGATTTGTCGAGTGCACACGTACCTCTTTTCTGCATGCTGAGCATGATGCATTGCATGGATAGTTGTCCGATTCACAGAGAGACAAAGAGAAGCGCAGGAAAGATACTGGCACACACCCTAAGCAAAGACCCATCTAACAGAGTGCACCGACCACCATCTAAGCTACAACATACCGTAAATACTCTAATAAGCCCCCGGGGGGCTTATTTTTTCAACCCCTCTCTAGGGGGGGGGGGGTACTATTGGAGGGGGGGGGGGGGCTTATTGAGGGGGGGGGGGCTTAAAATTTCGACCCCTCTTCCGGAGACCCAAGGTACACAAAATGTACGTATGCCATACAGAATATACCTTCCAGGCACTGAATATCCTTAACATAGCATGTACTAAGGGTATATTTACTACATATAGTAGTTGTAGTAGTACTATAGTACAGTATACATGCATACAGTATGCCTTATAGTACACATACATGTACTATAGTACATAAGGTAGGGGGTACTATTGGCGGGGGGGGGCTTATTTTGTAAACCTCCCTCTAGGGGGGGGGGTACTATTGGAGGGGGGGGGGGGGGGCTTATTCGAGGGGGGGGGCTTATTAGAGTATTTACGGGAGGTAAGCGGATGAACGATGCTTACGAGTCTCTCAACTACCCTCAGAGTCTCAACTGGTTGGCTCAACAGGAGCAGAACCGCGCCAGAACATCGCGGACGTCAGAAGTCGTTTGGCGCCTTTGCGAAAATCGGGTACACAAATCACGTGACAGACGACGCCCAGACTGCCGTTGATGTCGGCGAACAGCAAGACGAAAGGGCGCAGTAGATAGATCATAGAGCTCAACGGGCGCAAGATCCAGAAAGCATTTGAAAACGATCGGCGAGAATTAATCAATAACAAGACGGCACCTTCGATGGCGCCTCTGGCAATGGAATAGACGAGAAAGACGAGTACACAGAGTAGATTCAGTCCCACGGTGCCCACCAGCAGCAGCAGGTGGTCTCTCAGCAGCTTCTTCAGCATCTGAGGACTGTTGCCTCCTCCACCCTCTTGGGGGACGATCTTCAACTCGTGCTCCTCCATTTGGTTCTTGGCCCACCCTTTGACTTCTCGCCTGATCTTGACGGTGGTGCGCACTTGCATTCCGAATAGAATTGCGATGGCCACCACTCTGACGATTTCCGATGCAACGCCCATTGATTTTTGGAGACTGTAGTGCACACGCCAGCCAGAAAGGAAGGGACGCAGGGCTTCAGCAGCTAGGCCAGCTCCATAGGGCAGGGTGGAGATGGCAAAAACTGCTGCAAACGCAGTCAGCGCCTTCAGAAGCGGCTGCTTGGGGGCCACGTAGTTCTCAGGGTCGAGCACCACCGCCAGACGATCTCTGGCCAGAAGAGTCAGACTGATCTGGTTGAGGACGAACGCTGGATAGACGATGAAAGTGCGAATGTTCTTCTCCATGTCATGGTGCAGGTGGCGGACCAAAGGACAGCCTCTCAAGTCGAGGTGGTGGAAGCCGAGTGAGAAGAGGAGGCTGGAGAGGCCATTGACAATGTCAGTGGCTATTTCCAGCTGGTGGAAGCGAAGGGAGGCGCTGCCCTTGACGTCGCCCTTCTCCACCCTCCGAATGACCCACAGGGAGACCAGACTAAGAACCACTCCCATCGGCGTCAGCAGCCAGAGGTCGAGCCAGCGCTGCCAGGCCACCAGCCACGCCACCCGCCCTATTATCAAGTCACCCGAGCGAATCAGAGCATCCACTCCTCTTTGGTAGCGGACACTGTTGAGAATCACCCATGGACGGCTGTCGCAGCCTCGCTTTCTGTCGGCGATGCTGCAGCGCCATTCGCTTATAAGCAGGTAGAGAGACCAGGGCGTTTGGTGGCTTGCCGTAGGGTCGTAGGTGATCTTGTGTGCGCTGACGAGGACCTTCATTGTTTCCTGTCCACCCCAGGGTTCCCACTTGTTGGAACAATGTCGCAGTCTCCGCTCTCGATCCTTCCTTCCTCGGAGGATTTGACTGTCGTTGGCGGTGAGGCAGAGGCCGCCGACGCAGCGATGAGAAAATCCAAGGCGGTCACTGAAATTGAAGACCGCAGTTTGGCCACACAGTTCTTGTGTCGTCAATCACTGATACACAAGGAAGACAAGCGGTCCAGCAGATATTGACTCACTATGTGCGATAGTCGATGGACAGGTTTCTGATCACGAAGTTTCTGCTGCCGTTAGCTTTCAACATCAGTTCACGATAGAGGCGTGCGTTGTGCAGAACCCTGAAATCAGATGTGTATTCCAAGGCCCAGAATTCACAAGATACCCGTTATGCCATAAGCCAGACAACCTTTCAAAAGCTGCAGCGTCCTGCAGAATTGTTCCAGCACTGCAACTCCACAGAGTGGCAGTTAGCACGAGCGCCACCGAGGTGCCAGTCCACATCCCGCAGCTGGAGACTCCCTTATACTATTACGCTCAATTCAAAGCAATTCAGACCAACTACACACATATGTGTAGTACTCAAAGCGCCAGAGTCAATTCGAGGCGTTCGTCTCACAGCCTTCAACAGTTCCTTCTTCATTATCTTGAAGAATAAGTCTTGGGAGGGTGATGTCGCTGTGAGCAACGGCCGTTTCCTAAGCAACCTCCGTCCGGGCTCTAGGCGCAAATGAATTTGGTTTTCTAGTTAATGAAGGAGACAGGGCGAGCACAGTGCCACAGTCAACTAGGCGCCAGCAGCCTTGTCCCCCTTACCTACACAGTGCGTCTGGGCTGCGCAAACGGTGAACGCGTTCGAGGGTCTTACGTCGTAGAGAGAGGGGTGCTGCATGGCTCGCTTAAAATCTCTCGACCTGCTCTTTCATGATATATCAAATTTTGTGTTGAGGTATCTCATTTGACTTATATTATACATTGTATGCTTTTCTCCAGCCATGGCTCTGGCCAATGAGCTGAAGGCGAAGGTGGACGAGGCCTTCAACAACAACGACGCACAGGCAGTGGGAGAGCTCCTGGACGAGGAATACATCGGACTCTACTCGGGACTGAGACCCCTCATCGGCATTGGTGGGTGCGCATACAGATACCCCATTATGACCCAGAGTACCCCCGGGTATTACTTGGCTTGGAAGCACAGGCGTCTGATCTTCAACTGATCAGTCAGTCTTGCTATTTGTGACTACTGTAGGTCAGGCGTTTGGCGCACTCTCCCGAAGCCGAAAGGTGGGGGAGGGAGAGGGTCCCATTCTAGTTGCAAGTCATACGCTGTTGGCGTTCGAATACGAAGTGGATGGGCATACCGTAAACACGTGAGCAAGCGCCCTCCGCCTGCTTCCCATCCTTTGAGACCTTTCTCCGAGATCGAGAACGGGGGGGGGGGGTTGTTGGAGCAGTTACGGTATTTACGTTCGGAAAACAAACAGTACTTTGTATCTTCCACAATCCGTCGTTTCAGCGGGAGGCCAGTCCGTGCTGACTCCCCAGCCCGACCCCAGCGGCAAGTCGGCCTATCTGGCCACCATGGGCAACACGCAGATTACTGACGCCTACGCCACTGGTTGCATTCTCTACGAGAGAGGCGTCTTCGTCAACAATGGCGTTGAGACCGTCCAGTAAGTACGACTTCTGCTTGTAACTGGGAAACGAGTGGTCACGGATGAGCGCCGAACGTAGACGACTTGTCACGGCCGACACTATGGCTGTCTGACGCAAGTGAATGTGTAACTTCACAGATGGCGGTGGACTTCGCAAATAGACAAAGGTGAAGCACACGACTGGTCCACCCCATTCGCCTGACGTTTGGATTACGGTGCACTGTGCTGTTTCGGCTCGGTCCAACATAAATTTTCTGCTTGATCATTAAGTGTGTATGATGATGGTGACAGTCGTTCCTATCCTTGCAGTCAAAATATTCTCACTTTGATCTGGGAAGTTGCACAATGGTCGCTATCCTATCACTCACCCCCCCCCCCCCCCCTTTACAAGACTCTCATACTTCAAATTGCAGCTACACTCGCTGGTGGCAGAAGCGGAAGGGAGTTTGGAAGTGTCTCAACACCAATCTGGCCCCCAACGAGCCCTGAGTTGGCACAAGAGAACAAAACATCACGTGTTCTGATAAATTCTTGAGGAGCGATGTTTTGAAGGACTGTCATTGGAAAGTGGAAGTTGATGCGTGGCATTACGATCGCTGACTGCATGTTGCATTGAAGACCGGAACATCAAGGTAGGTACATACATAGGTACCGATCAACACAACGCCAACTTCGGTCTTGCGGCAGGGGCAGCCGGACTGCAGTTTACTCGACAAGCTTTTAACGAGGTTCGATTATCACGGTTCAAACAATTGACGATTCAAGGCCACACCAACTTCCGTCACGCTCTGCTGTGCGCGCGTGTCATGTGGAACTGCCACATACAACAGAACAAAAGAACTTGCCAAAACTTCATCGCGAATCTTTCTTAGAAGACAATTGCGTTTCTGCATTCGCAAGTTTTATCGATAAGGGAATGTTGTCAAATAATCACATATTGTCAAATAATTCACATTTGAGTCATGATCACCATAGAGCAAAATCATCAGTGAGTGGAGACCAAACAACGAATGAGGCCAAGATCGTCTCTCTACGACATTCCCACGAAACTTTTAATTTCCTCGGCTCGTGTTTTACCAATTGGACACAAAATTTGATATATCATGAAAGAGCAGGTCGAGAGATTTTAAGCGAGCTATGTAGCACGCCTCTCTCTCTCTCTACGACGTAAGACGTCGGACGCGTCTACCGTTTGCGCAGCCCAGACGCACTGTGTAGGTAAGGTACAAGGCTGCTGGCGCCTAGTTGACTGTGGCACTGTGCTCGCCCTGTCTCCTTCATTAACTAGA
>JASAMZ010002193.1:0-26047 GCA_030248115.1 Linhomoeus sp. GSCO2_2 | reverse complement strand
AAAAAAAACTGAGACTGGAGGTTTTTTGCGGATTTCTGTGTTTGAGTAGGACGTACCGGACCAAGTTTGGTACCAATCGATAGGCCTCGACGAGCTCTATTGGGTCATGCGTATTTCGACTTAATCACGCAACACGCGCGGAAACGGGACGCCACAGTAAAAAGTCGACTTTTTTTCCTGACTACAGATTTTTTCGTTCCAATTGCATATTGTAGAGCAATATGTCCTTACTTAACGCTGCGAGTATGAAAGTTCAAAAACCAGCCGTTCAAAAGTTATAGCGATTCTCCCGACCCCTATTTTTTCGATTTACTAACATTTTTCCGGAAAGCCCCGAAATTGGGGGGCCTTTTGCGATTTTTCGCGGCTCCTAAGGCCGATCTAGCTGAAATTTTTAGGGTGTGTGGGGAACCCATGGAAGCAACTTTTGGCCAAGCGACGCCTGCTTCGCCTGCTGGAATCGCCTACGGCGCTTGTTTTTCGGCGAAAATCGACAAATTTTAAATTTGATTGAGATTGACTTGAGACTCTACAGCTTTGAGAGCCTTGCTTAGGTGCGCTGCGTAGACATTAAGTGGACCCACATACCTGCCAAGTTTGGCCTCGCCGCGCCTTAAGAACAAAAAATTATGAGGAAAAAACTTTACGACATTCCAATCGCGTGATCAGTTTTTGGCGTCCCAATGTTTACAGGCCCATTGCTCGAGAACGGTAGGAGGCATGCATTTGGCTTATGCACCGTTGGATTCGCCGTTCGATTCTCTACCTTGGTGCTGCACTTTTGGTCGTTCGTAGGATTTCTCTGGAGAGCGCCGTGCGCTCCTGTGATTTGGGGCTACAGAAGTTACCGGCAACTTTGACATTACGCTGCAGTCAAACGTGATGTTGTTCGAAGATGGTGTAGTAGAATAAAGTATTTGTCTTTGTGCCCTCTGTCTCTCCACCAAATTTCAGCTCAATCGGTTGCAAACTATTTTTGACGAGACAGCGAAATATTGTACACCAATTTGTAGAAAACAGTTTGCAACCGATTGAGTTGAAATTTGGTGGAGAGACAGAGGGCACAAAGACAAATACTTTATTCTACTACACCATCTTCGAACAACGTCACGTTTGACTGCAGCGTAATGTCAAAGTTGCCGGTAACTTCTGTAGCCCCATATCACAGGAGCGCAAGGCGCTCTCCAGCAAAATCCTACGAACGACCAAAAGTACAGCACCAAGGTAGAGAATCGAACGGCGAATCCAACGGTGCATAAGCCAACTGCATGCCTCCTACCGTTCTCGAGCAATGGGCCTGTAAACATTGGGACGCCACAAACTGATCACGCGATTGGAATGTCGTAAAGTTTTTTCCTCATAATTTTTTGTTCTTAAGGCGCGGCGAGGCCAAACTTGGCAGGTATGTGGGCCCACTTAATGTCTACGCAGCGCACCTAAGCAAGGCTCCCAAAGCTGTAGAGTCTCAAGTCAATCTCAATCAAATTTAAAATTTGTCGATTTTCGCTGAAAAACAAGCGCCGCAGGCGATTCCAGCAGGCGAAGCGGGCGTCGCTTGGCCAAAAGTTGCTTCCATGGATTCCCCACACACCCTATAAATTTCAGCCAAATCGGCCTTAGGAGCCGCGAATAATCGCCAAATGTCCCCTAATTTCGGGGCCTTCCGAAAAAATGTTAGTAAATAAACAAGCTGTTTTAAAAAAGTTGAGTTGTTTTATTAATACTGAGTGGTTTGTGAGTATTTTAAAGTGGAAGAGTAAAAGAGTGGATACTTTTGTGAAGTATTTCGAAGCCTTTCCGATATGACGCGCGCCCGCCCGGAGTCCACTATTCATGCGCTACTTCTGACACGCTCCTTTCTGAGGGGTTCTTGCAGGGCAACATTGGAATCGCCCGGGATTAATTTTTTGAGCAAGACACACGCATTTCTGAGCGGTTGTTGCAGGGCAACATTGGGATCGCCCGGGATTAATTTTTTTCGCAGACAAAGTTGTTCGTAAGACAAGGGTTTAAAAAAACAAAAGTATTTCTTTAGGAATGGGTGTTCAACAACTGCCTCAACGTAAGCTTTCAAACGGTCGAACGAATGCCACTCTACAACGTAAGACGAGCGAGGTAGGGCCGATTTGCTGTTTCAACCTTTGGGTTACTGTAGCTTGCGATATTCAAACTCATACGTTTCGACCAATAGAAGAACAAATGATAAGTGAGTCAAGAACTATCCAGCAACTCAAGATCGTCTCTCTACGACGCACGCTGAGCGAGTTAGAGCGATTTCTATGCTAAAAACGCGAGAATGTCGCTTTTCGTGGTGCGTGTTTGCGTAATTAACAAAATTTTTTACGCCAAGTGAAAGAGCACGTCGAGACGTTTTAGTTGACCTATCGCACGCCGCTCTACGACGTAAGACGAGCGTGTTAGAGCCGTTTTGCGTTTTGGACCTTCGGGTTACTGTAGCGCGCGCAATTCAAACATTTGAATTTCGACTTCTCCTAACGGAATTGTCAGTGTGCCGAAACCTATTCAATGAACTCAAGATCGTCTCTCTATGACAGAAGACGAGCGAGTTAGATAAGTTTTGCGTTTTAAACCTTTGGGTTACTGTAGTAGCTCCCGAAATTCAAACTTTTGAGTTTCGACCAATAGAAGAACAAATGATCGGTGAGTCGAGAGCTATCCAACCAACCCAAGATCGTCTCCGTACGACGCACGCTGAGCGAGTTAGAGCGATTTCTGCTTTAAAAACGCGAGAATGTCGCTTTTCGTGTTGCGTGTTTGCGTAATTAAAAAAATTTGTAATGCCAAACGAAAGAGCACGTCGAGACCTTTTATTTGACCTATCGCGCGCCGCTCTACGACGTAAGACGAGCGAGTTAGAGCCGTTTTCCTTTTAGACCTTCGGGTTACTGTAGCGCGCGCAATTCAAACTTTTGAATTTCGAAGTCTCTTAGCGACATTACCAGTGAGTCGAGACCTATCCATAAAGCCCAAGATCTCCTTCCCACGACTTTCCAACGCTGAGATATAAGAGCGTGACGGACGGACGAACGGACGGACGAACGGACGAACGGACGCAAAGCTCTCGTAGGGGTTCGCCCGGCTGAGGCCGGGCGAAAAAATCGGTTTCTAAAAATTTCGACATACAATACTATGCATTCGTTCAAAATATAGCTAAAGAGCGGAAATTTTTGCGGCACGCTATACCACCAAGGGTCTTCTAAATTGCTACCAGGCCGGATTTTTGAATTTCGCTTCTAAACTTTTTTGTGGCATTTGTTCTGAAATCGGTGCCGCACACCCGGAAAGCTTTTTCGCTCGTAGAAAAGTACAGGGTGGTATAATCGCATCGATTTAGACACCATTCGATGCGTCTCGACGAGAGCAATCGATTGCACCCCTAACATGCCCAAAAGGTCAAAAGGACGAGAAGTTACGGGCGAAAAACCAAAAAATTAGATTTTCGTAAATCTCCAAAATTGCGATCCGCGGCCACGTTTTGGGCTGTAACTTTCGCAAACGTGGACCGATTGCGCTGAAACTGCTTGCATTCGAAAGACAACATAATTCCGCATCGCTAATATGGCATCAGAAAATTTTTATCTCCTCTCTAGCGTGAGCTAGAAAATAAAGTTTGACGCAGCGCAAATCGACGGAAATTGCGCCAATTTCGAACTTCGCCAAAATTCTCCACCGATTGCAACGCTGAGTCAGGTGGTTAATACAACATTCGAAGGCAAACATATCAGTGTGTAAGTGTGCAAAATTTTATAGAAATCGGCACAGGCACATGCGAGAAATGGCGCATACAGCTAGCTGGCGCGGATCCTATTTTCGGCTTCGTGCCGCGTTTCGGCCCCCACCCCCCTTGGACGAAACCTATTCAACAAACTCAAGACCGTCTCTCTACGACGGAAGACGAGCGAGTTAGAGAAGTTTTGCGTTTTGAACTTTTGGGTTACTGTATCTCGCGATATTCAAACTTTTGAGTTTCGACCAATCGAAGAATAAATGATCAGTGAGTCAAGGGCTATCCAGCAACTCAAGATCGTCTCTCTACGACGCACGCTGAGCGAGTTAGAGCGATTTCTATGCTAGAAACGCGAGAATGTCGCTTTTCGTGGTGCGTGTTTGCGCAATTAACAAATTTTTCACGCCGAGTGAATAAGCACGTCGAGACCTTTTAGTTCACCTGTCGCGCGCCGCTCTACGACGTAAGACGAGCGAGTTAGAGTCGTTTCCGTTTTGACCTTCGGGATACTGTAGCGCGCGCAATTCAAAGTTTTGAATTTCGAAGTCTCTTAGCGACATTACCAGTGAGTCGAGACCTATCCATAAAGCCCAAGATCTCCTTCCTACGACTTTCCAACGCTGAGATATAAGAGCGTGACGGACGGACGAACGGACGGACGAACGGACGAACGGACGCAAAGCTCTCGTAGGGGTTCGCCCGGCTGAGGCCGGGCGAAAAAATCGGTTTCTAAAAATTTCGACATACAATACTATGCATTCGTTCAAAATATAGCTAAAGAGCGGAAATTTTTGCGGCACGCTATACCACCAAGGGTCTTCTAAATTGCTACCAGGCCGGATTTTTGAATTTCGCTTCTAAACTTTTTTGTGGCATTTGTTCTGAAATCGGTGCCGCACACCCGGAAAGCTTTTTCGCTCGTAGAAAAGTACAGGGTGGTATAATCGCATCGATTTAGACACCATTCGATGCGTCTCGACGAGAGCAATCGATTGCACCCCTAACATGCCCAAAAGGTCAAAAGGACGAGAAGTTACGGGCGAAAAACCAAAAAATTAGATTTTCGTAAATCTCCAAAATTGCGATCCGCGGCCACGTTTTGGGCTGTAACTTTCGCAAACGTGGACCGATTGCGCTGAAACTGCTTGCATTCGAAAGACAACATAATTCCGCATCGCTAATATGGCATCAGAAAATTTTTATCTCCTCTCTAGCGTGAGCTAGAAAATAAAGTTTGACGCAGCGCAAATCGACGGAAATTGCGCCAATTTCGAACTTCGCCAAAATTCTCCACCGATTGCAACGCTGAGTCAGGTGGTTAATACAACATTCGAAGGCAAACATATCAGTGTGTAAGTGTGCAAAATTTTATAGAAATCGGCACAGGCACATGCGAGAAATGGCGCATACAGCTAGCTGGCGCGGATCCTATTTTCGGCTTCGTGCCGCGTTTCGGCCCCCACCCCCCTTGGACGAAACCTATTCAACAAACTCAAGACCGTCTCTCTACGACGGAAGACGAGCGAGTTAGAGAAGTTTTGCGTTTTGAACTTTTGGGTTACTGTATCTCGCGATATTCAAACTTTTGAGTTTCGACCAATCGAAGAATAAATGATCAGTGAGTCAAGGGCTATCCAGCAACTCAAGATCGTCTCTCTACGACGCACGCTGAGCGAGTTAGAGCGATTTCTATGCTAAAAACGCGAGAATGTCGCTTTTCGTGGTGCGTGTTTGCGTAATTAACAAAATTTTTTACGCCAAGTGAAAGAGCACGTCGAGACGTTTTAGTTGACCTATCGCACGCCGCTCTACGACGTAAGACGAGCGTGTTAGAGCCGTTTTGCGTTTTGGACCTTCGGGTTACTGTAGCGCGCGCAATTCAAACATTTGAATTTCGACTTCTCCTAACGGAATTGTCAGTGTGCCGAAACCTATTCAATGAACTCAAGATCGTCTCTCTATGACAGAAGACGAGCGAGTTAGATAAGTTTTGCGTTTTAAACCTTTGGGTTACTGTATCTCCCGAAATTCAAACTTTTGAGTTTCGACCAATAGAAGAACAAATGATCGGTGAGTCGAGAGCTATCCAGCCAACCCAAGATCGTCTCCGTACGACGCACGCTGAGCGAGTTAGAGCGATTTCTATGCTAGAAACGCGAGAATGTCGCTTTTCGTGGTGCGTGTTTGCGCAATTAACAAATTTTTCACGCCGAGTGAATAAGCACGTCGAGACCTTTTAGTTCACCTGTCGCGCGCCGCTCTACGACGTAAGACGAGCGAGTTAGAGTCGTTTCCGTTTTGACCTTCGGGATACTGTAGCGCGCGCAATTCAAAGTTTTGAATTTCGAAGTCTCTTAGCGACATTACCAGTGAGTCGAGACCTATCCATTAAGTCCAAGATCTCCTTCCTACGACTTTCCAACGCCGAGATATGAGAGCGTTACGCACGGACGCACGCACGCACGCACGCACGCACGAAAAGCTCTCGTAGGGGTTCGCCCGGCTGAGGCCGGGCGAAAAAATAACACAAAATTACCACAAGATTACTCACATATGAAGGTCCGGAGCCGCTCAGTCCAGTGACAGGGTCCAGTTGTGATTCTGGAACTTCCACAGCGAAGCCCACGCAGGAAAACATCTCGTTGACAATGTGCGTGTCGTCGTCGTGGCACGCGTGGCCCATACTGTAGGTTGGATATTTGAATTTTTGAATTTGGAATCGCGCAAAATGTAACAAAAGGGTAGAATACCAGTATGCAGAGACTCCTGCACGCACGACCACGGCCGTATTCGGCATGACGCGCACCACGCGCGATTTGGATTCCAGATGCTAAAAGTTCATCTTCCGTTCGAGACCCAACTTGCTTCCAATAGATTCAAATTCGAAAGCCACCGTTTCCATGCTGCGAATGGTGATGCCGAGTGCGATGGAAATCAACAGTTTCTCTTTTGTCAAGTGGGCGGCAATTTCTGTGATCACTTTGAGTACCACGTTGGGTTTAACCTCACAAAATAAGTTAAAATTGTGAGATTCATAAACGCGTAAAATATGAAAATTTTCGGGTCTCACAGCGATTATGATAGCGTCGCTCTTCTGCACGACTTCTATGTTGTCAAAAGTGGTGGCGACGCCCAATTCCTGACAAACATAGGTGCAGGCGGGGGGGGGGGGGGACGGGGGGGGGGGGGAACCCCCCCCTCTGGCCCTGGCCTCTAGTGAACTTTTCACTGATACTCCCCCCTGGCATCCGAAATTCGGAAAAAAATCCGGAAATTTCGGAAATTTTCTTGTATTTTTGGTAGTTTTTGGTCCTATTTTGTCCAAATTTTCGCCTGCGGCGCTATATTTCGTCTATTTATGCACAAATTAGCGTATTTTTTACCAAATTAAGGCCATTTTAGCGTATTTTTGCCAATTCAAAAAAGCTGTTCACTGGTCCCGGAACCCCCCTCCCCCCCTCTCAAAAATTTTCCTTAACTAGAACCCCCCCCCCCCTGGCCTCCGGGTGGCCTGCACCAATGCTGACAAAAATATGGTAATTTAAACAAATCACGCACATTATGTGACAGATTTTCCACAAATCTCACCTGTAGACTCGACATCAAGTGTTCATCCTTCTTGGGACAACTGGTAATCATGTCTTCTGCCTTGTACTTCTCTACAAAATTAGCAAATTTGGCAAAAATTTCGGGGATATTGACGAAACGCCACAATATTCGAGTCAAGACTTACCGGAAGCGATCATTCCTTTGGCAAGAGCGGTGGCCATTTTACCACAACCAATGAACCCCACGCGCATTTTGTCACAATTTTCTATTTAAAATTTAAAAATTGCCGTAATTAAAAAGTTCCCGCGACCCCCAACCAACCGAGCGCGTCTGTCACTGAGCGGCACGGCAGCTGTTCATCGTATGACCTGGTTATTAACACGTTTGTCTTTACTGGAAGATATACAATTTGCAGCAGAATGTACTTATAACGTTGGAAACTTAGTAATAGAGATTTCAACGTCTTTATCTCTATATTTAATCGCCGAAAATCGGTACAGTATGATAAGTATTACTACACACACAATACGCCAGCGGTCAACAATGAGTTAAAGTCCATCGGCCGACGAACTCAGCGCCATTTTCAGAATTAGTCCGTGCGTGCACATACGTACGCGGCAGCACGAGACGCCAAAGCAAACAATCGATAGCAGCTTCAAACCTGTCTTATCTTGTGCCACCGTGTGTGGTCGACTGCTGAGTGAGTGTGGACCCAACATCATACATATTTCAGAGAATTTTCACAGGGAAACAAAAGTACGCAAGTAACAGGGAAATAATGGCAATTTGAAGCAACGCGATGTTTGTAGGTATAAATCTGGCAAACTCAGCGTACGTTACGTACAAACCGAAGCATCGATTAAAAGACGCCACGCAAAGCGAACAGATTCAGGTCTGGAAGGCCCCACGCCATCGCAACCGCTCCAAGATCTCAAAAGCTCAAAAAATTATTCAAAATTTCAAATTCCGCAAATCAGAAGAACTGTCGATCGTGTTCCTCGACAACGCCTTCTCCCGTCTCCCTGGACCGATTGCAAGCAGCTTCGACCGCTGCCATCAGCGTGCCGCGAAAGGCCGATCTAAAACAATGTTTTTCATTAATTAATTGGAGCAACTTTGCAGGTTGGACAAAGACGCAAATGAACAGCCTCTATTCGACTAAACACCTTCCTTCCTTCGACTAAACGTCAATTCCATAGCGTCGTGTATGCATCACGTATGTAATTACGATTACGGTAGATATGTAATGCCGATTCCTGAAAAGTACAACTACGGTAACAACACAATATAAATTCCAACGCTGGTTGGACTAGGAAGGACGCAAATGAACAGCCTACTGTATTCTGCGGACTAAACGACTTTCGTCAATTATCAGGGAGTCATGTAGGCATTATGTCTACAAGGTGCGATTACGGTAGAAAACTATGATTCCGAAAAGTACAACTACGCTAACAACACAATCTTACTTCTCAAGCTGATGCATAGCGTAGATTGAAGAACCGCCGGGCGACTGGACGTCGTCTTTCAGCGAGGCTGGGTGCCTTCCCGATTCCAGCACCATTTTGGCCGCTCCCTAAATTAAAACCTTAAAATATATAGATTTGTAACATAATTTTTTGCATTTTCATCATCACCAGAAGTGTGTGGGCAGCTAGCTTCATGGCCAGATCTCTTGGGATGCCCATTTTGACGCCGCCGTCCGCCAGCGCTTCCACTGCGCAGAACATCTGAAAGGATGCGTTTAGGGACACTGTAGCGCGAAAGTTGAAACTGAAGTTTCGAATGCTTGGGTAGACAAATGTAGAGAAGCGCAGGCACATGACACGTAGTACAGCAAGCTAAGTTGCTTTGGTTACTGTGGTTCCATCTACCGTAAAGTGACGAAGTGTTTCAGGCGAAACGATTTTTTCGCCGCGCCTCAGCGCGGCGATGTGTATATATACAGATGACGATGTGTAGTCCGCGAACTTTTTTGTCCAGCCGAAGTAAAACACGTGACAGATGGCGTCAGGTAGAGTCGATGTCGCCGATTACGGATCCGATGAGATTTGCTGTTGCTAATTTCAAAATGAGTGTGGGTGTAACGTTTGAAGTTTGAAATTTTTCGACAAATTATCTCTATTTGCAATGTTACGGTGCTTACGGGGCATATCACGTGCTAAAGCACCGTAGTCTGCTGAATAGACGCCAACTGAGAGTATAAGAGCGCCGTTTTGAGAAGCGCTGTGATGCGACAGCATGGCGTAGGCGGGAAAGCCGCCGGATCGCGCGCAAAAACGTGCGAGCCGACCGAGGTTCGATCCTCGGCGACCCTTTTGCTTTTTTTGCTGCGCTTTATTCTGGTTTTTGGCACTCCGCCGCTTGAAAAGCGAAGGAGTGCTATAGGAGCGGTAAAAGCCCACAGTTAACACCTTCGGGGCTAGCGCTCGCTACGAAGCACCTAGGGAGCCAAAATTTTTTTCAAAAGATAGCTTATGACGACGCGCAGCGTGCTCGGGGGGTGAAAAAATTTCGGCGGTGGAAGAATTTTGCGAAAATTCAAAAATTCAAATTTTCCGGTTCAAATAAAAAAAATACGCCATAACTTTCGCAAAAGTGGATCGATTTTGATGATTTTTGGATATGTTGTAGGCCTTTGGGTCCTCTAGGCGACATCGCCCGAACGGGCTCCCTAGGTGGTCCGACGCGGGAGTACGGTAGAAAATTCAAAATTTAAAATTTTTTTCCGACCTTTAAAAAATCATAACTCGAGTTTGCGACGGTGGATCCTCGCAAACTCTTCTTTCTGACTTAGAGCCTTCTATGACCTTTCGATCAAGACCAAAACCGCCGAGATCGGTCTTGCCGTTCGGGAGATACGAGGTGGCAAAAGTCCCGGGTCCCGAGCGGAAAATCAGGATTTTCGACTTTGAATGGATTTTTGGGCCGGAAAGCGTGCTTTTAGCGGCAAATTGACCATTGCAACGTGTTCAGCGTCAAAAGTTGGTCTAGACGAAGTGGCTCGACCATTTTGAGGTATCGCACCCCGGCCGCGCCGAATTTTTGAATCCCGGGGTCAAATTTTCGAAATTGTGTTTTCACTTGTTTCGGGCGTTTCCGACGACGCTGAACACGAATCCGGTGTTTGTTTTGCGATTTTTGACGCCTTTACCCTGCTTTCGGCACACGGCCGGCCAAAAATTGGGTCCCGGGGTCGAATTTTCAAAAATTGGTTTTCCAGTTGTTTTGGGCTTTCTGACGCTACAGAACACGAATCAGGCGCCTGCTGTGCGATTCGCGGTGTATTTAGCCTGATTTTGGCCGAATACTCACGCTCTGTAAGATTTCGCGAAATTCCGAAAATACTGCCCGCCATTGATTTTGCTGCGCCTACAGTACACCGTCCATATAAGACGCGCTGAGAAAGGCGTCTACGCACGCGCAATCGACCCGAGTTATAGGGGCATCGTACTGTAGCACCGACGCCGTCCACCCCAGTGGGGGATCCCCCGCTGTGTAGCGTAGATAAGGCGCGCCTGTACAATTGGGGCGCCGCTGGCATTCTACATTGTGAGTGGCTATAGACAGTCAGCGGTCAGTACAGCCTGCTCTCATCGTCGTCAGTACAGCCTGCTCCAACGCGTCACTTGCGCCACATCGGCCTCTGAGTGTATGGCACTGCTTAGGCCCACCCTGGGCTGTAGACCCTAGTTCTACACTGAAGAAATTGGGAACAAACAAATTTAACGGGAATGCAACACTTGTTGGAGTTTCTGTGCCCCCGTCTGCTAAAACAATCACGCGGAGTGCCTATCTGACACTCAAGGAGTGTCACGTATCACTTGTGTCATTCACGTTTTGACGCCGAATAGCCAAACCATTATCGGTGTAGCGCCTTCTGGTTTCTCCACGTCAGCAAAATTGTTTACATAACCTTAAATCTCTGTGTACAATGCTACCGGTAGCGAGTTTCGTTGAAGACTATACCTACGCTCACACCACCACCCCGTCGATTGGCATCTTGTCACACGAGGCGTCGATAACACCCAGCGAAGTGTTGGCGTCCGTTTGCGTTGCTGAGTCATCGTCATAGTCGCGTCCAGTTGCTCCAAAAGTGGGCCAAGTTGATTACCGAGCTTCAAAGCTCTGATAGTTGTGTTGACGTTGAGACGCTACCAAGTTTCCATCTTTGGCAAGTTTTTTTGTTGGATGTGAGGATTTCACACAGCTAGAAACTTTAGATCAACGGCGTCGTATCATGCCGATAACATATAGCGAACGCGGCGATATCACTGATCACTTAGATCAGCTGTACAGACAACCGTATCGTGGTAATAGCTGCACTTGGTTTATAGCAGACTTTCTCAAGCTAATTTCTCCAGATGCGGCTAATGATGTGTATTAAGTTCACTATACTGTTCACCAAGATGTGACAGACACAAAGTATAGGTTGAACTTTTTACACACACAGCTTGTTTCGCCGCGCCTCAGCGCGGCGATGTGTATATATACAGATGACGATGTGTAGTCCGCGAACTTTTTTGTCCTGCCGAAGTAAAACACGTGGCAGATGGCGTCAGGTAGAGTCGATGTCGCCGATTACGGATCCGATGAGATTTGCTGTTGCTAATTTCAAAATGAGTGTGGGTGTAACGTTTGAAGTTTGAAATTTTTCGACAAATTATCTCTATTTGCAATGTTACGGTGCTTACGGGGCATATCACGTGCTAAAGCACCGTAGTCTGCTGAATAGACGCCAACTGAGAGTATAAGAGCGCCGTTTTGAGACACGCTGTGATGCGACAGCATGGCGTAGGCGGGAAAGCCGCCGGATCGCGCGCAAAAACGTGCGAGCCGACCGAGGTTCGATCGTCGGCGACCCTTTTGCTTTTTTGCTGCGCTTTATTCTGGTTTTGTCATTTACGCTTTGACGACGAATAGCAAAACCACCATCGGTGTAGCGCCTTCTGGTTTCTCCACGTCAGCAAAATTGTTTACCCCCGTCGATTGGCATCTTGTCACACGATGGCGTCGATAACACCCAGCGAAGTGTTGGCGTCCGTTTGCGTTGCTGAGTCATCGTCGTAGTCGCGTCCAGTTGCTCCAAAAGTGGGCCAAATTGTTTACCGAGCGTCAAAGCTCTGATAGTTGTGTTGACGTTGAGACGCTAGCAAGTTTCCATCTTTGGCAAGTTTTTTTGTTGGATGTGAGGATTTCACACAGCTAGAAACTTTAGATCAACGGCGTCGTATCATGCCGATACCATATAGCGAACGCGGCGATATCACTGATCACTTAGATCACTTGTACAGACAACCGTATCGTGGTAACAGCTGCACTTGGTTTATAGCAGACATTCTCAAGCTAATTTCTCCAGATGCGGCTAATGATGTGTACCTATTAAGTTCACTACTGTTTACCAAGATGTGACAGACACAAAGTATAGGTTGAACTTTTTACACACACAGCTTGTTCAATGCGCCTCTCAGGGGCGAAACTAATTGGAGACCCGAAACTATTTGGAGACCCGAAGCTATTATTTCAACCCCTCAGTCACTGACAAAACATAGTAGGAATGCCAGAGCAAACTACAATACCAAGAGAAAATACCACCCCAAAACATAGATGAATGCAAAGGTTCTGCTGGATAAGCATGATTTAGCTGCTGCTAACGCGAAATAACATTATAATTGAGGTATTTCTACACCTCAATAACAGGGGCGGCGAAGCTAATTGGAGACACGAAACTATTAGGAGAGCAAAACTAATCGGCACTTTACGGTATTTACAAGACAACGACGGGTGCAGGAGCCCCTGCATAAAGGCGCACCACTCACGTAAGACGGTCCAGAGCCGCTCAATCCAGTGACGGGATCGATCAGGTTTTCAGGCACTTCCACCGCGTAACCCACGCAGGAAAGCAATTCTTTCACAAGCTCCGAGTCGCCTTCTGCGCAGGCGCGGCCCATGCTAGAAATTGAAGATGAACAAGCTGTGTGTGTAAAAAGTTCAACCTATACTTTGTGTCTGTCAAATGTTGGTGAACAGTATAGTGAACTTTGTACACGTCGTTAGCCGCATCTGGAGAAAGTGTCTTGAGAACTTGTACCTTAATGCCAAGTGCAGCTATCCCCACGATACGGTTGTCTGTACAGCTGATCTGAAGCTCAGTGATATCGCCGCGTTCGCTATACCGTAAATACTCCAATAAGCCCCCCTCCTGACCTGCGTCTTCGTGTGCATGGTGTCGAAGAAGGAGAAGGGGAGGGGGGCTTATCAGAGTATTTACAGTATGTTATCGGCATGATACGACGCCGTTTATCTGATGTTTCCTACCTGTGTGAAAACGCCACATCCAACAATGCCACTTGCCAAAAGATTGGTGCGAGCGAATTCCTGTGTTCACCGTACGCATTTCTGTTTCGAAGTGCACATTCATCGTTATCATCAATAAACAGCTGTTCTGGCCATTAGACAAAAATCTCGATTTTGCCGGTTATTTAAAATTTTAATTCAAATATCTCGAAATTGGAATTTATTGAAATTGTAAACCTATGTCACAAATTCTTATTGGCATACGGCCTTACCATTTCCGCGTTCAAATTCGTCAAAAAACGACGTTCTATTTTTGTTGATTTATGGAAATTTAAAAAATAATCACGTATTTCTGTTAAATTCCACATTTGCAAAAAATTTCTCTTGCATTACAAATTATCCGCAGTCTATACTCTTTCCATTTCTGAAGAAATTTCGCCGCTATATCATCAGGTGAAAAAGTCGATTTTCGACATTTTCATATTTGGATTGAAAATATCTCGAAATTGCAATTTTAAAAAACTGCAAAACTATGTCACAAATCCTTATTGGCAT
The DNA here is from genome assembly GCA_030248115.1 of Linhomoeus sp. GSCO2_2. Taxonomy (NCBI): domain Eukaryota; kingdom Metazoa; phylum Nematoda; class Chromadorea; order Monhysterida; family Linhomoeidae; genus Linhomoeus; species Linhomoeus sp. GSCO2_2. Next base: position 11,901 of record JASAMZ010002193.1, on the reverse strand, counting down.
ACGACCTTTCAACTCCTGCATTCACATTTGTCAATAAATGACGTTGTATTATAGTCAATGTATGCAATTTTGACAAATAATCGCGTATTTCTATTAAATTCCACATTTGCAAAAAATTTCTTTTGTGGTACAAATTATCCGCGGTCCATGCTCCTTCCATTTCTGAAGAAATTTCGCGGCTAGCGCATCAGACGAAAAAGTCGAGTTTCGACATTTTTGAATTTTAATAGCGAATATCTCGAAAATGCGAAATTAGCAACGCAAACGGACACCGGATCCGTACTCAGCGACCTCGACTCTACTTGACCACATATGTCACATATTTTACTTCGGTGCCACGGACGGACGGACGGACCCACAGACAGACAGACAGACAGACAGACATTGTCATCCGTATATATACACCTCGCCGCGCTGAGGCGCGGCGAAAAAATACATTTTTGACGAAAGTTGCGCTACTCTCCGCTCCAACCTGTAGGCCGAGGCGCCGGCGCGCACCACCGCCGGAGTGTTGGGCATGACGCGCACCACGCGCGACTTGGACTTGAGCAGCTGTAAAAGGATGAGGATTATGGCGCGTCTTTCAAATTTGCGCCGATTCCAAGAATCCCACCGATTCAATACTGCGAATGGTGATTCCCAGCGCGATGGAGATGAGCAGCTTGTCCTTGCTCACGTGATTGGCTATCTCCGCCGTGACTTTGCGCACGTGGATGGGCTTGACCTGGGAATGTGATGAATGACGCAATGATACTAAAGTCCATTCAAGAAAGGCGTGCACTGGGTAGTCTTTGGAGTCTGCAGACTTCGTGCTTTGCGAAACCCCAATGATTTATACATCGTTGGACACCCCTGTCGGAGTGTGTTGGCGCGGTGCGTGTTTGGCCATGATCACGCAACACGCACCAGTTTGAGGCGCACATGAAAAATTCGAGGTTTTGTACAGGGTGGGCGATTTTGAAAATTTTAACACCAGTTGTACCCCAAGATGTCCTGATGTCATATTTCAAATTTCAGCAAAATCGGTTGACTACAGCATTAGTTATGGCCTGCCGCGTGCACCCTACTTTGGCCCCAAATGGCCAAAATCGCCGAAATCGGCCAAAAAGGGTACACTTTTTTAATAACTCAAGAGAGAAATGGTGAAAGTTCTTTAAACTTTCTACATGTGAACTAGGATCAATGGTCTACACGATGGAACAAACCCCATCTAATTCGGTTGCGACACGCTCGAATACGACTCAATCAAAGAGACCCTACTTTTGGCCGAAACGACGCTTTTCGGCCTGCTGGACGGCCTCGATCCGCAATCAAGCCGAAAAGCGTCGTTTCGGCCAAAAGTAGGGTCTCTTTGATTGAGTCGTATTCTAGCATGTCGCAACCGAATTAGATGGGGTTTGTTCCATCGTGTAGACCATTGATCCTAGTTCACATGTAGAAAGTTTAAAGAACTTTCACCATTTCTCTCTTGAGTTATTAAAAAAGTGTACCCTTTTTGGCCGATTTCGGCGATTTTGGCCATTTGGGGCCAAAGTAGGGTGCACGCAGCAGGCCATAACTAATGCTGTAGTCAACCGATTTTGCTGAAATTTGAAATATGACATCAGGACACCTTGGGGTACAACTGGTGTTAAAATTTTCAAAACCGCCCACCCTGTACAAAACCTCGAATTTTTCATGTGCGCCTCAAACTGGTGCGTGTTGCGTGATTATGGCCAAACACGCACCGCGCCAACACACTCCGACAGGGGTATCCAACGATGTATAAATCATTGGGGTTTCGCAAAGCACAAAGTCTGCAGACTCCAAAGACTACCCAGTGCACGCCTTTCTTGAATGGACTTTAGATATTGCGTCATAGAGCTATTACAGCGATGAAGATGACGTCGCTCTTGTGGGCGATCTCCACGTTCTCGTGCGTAGTGGTCACGCCGAGACTCTGAAAACACAGTTGGAAGGTTTGGTTCTGTACCAAATGTGATATGCTATGAGTCGTACACCGTTGACTCTGTGATTTACCTAACTTCGCTGAAAATCTGTGTGTGGGTCAAACCAACCTGTATCTCTTTCAACAGGTGGGAATCCCTCTGCGGACACGCTGCCATCATATTCTCAGCGCTGAAGTTGCCTGAAATCATTCATTTCTTGGCCCTAAACCAGTTTCAAACCATCAACAGCCCTGCAAGCAACTTGTCTAACAGAACCAGCACTGAATATTATCAATAGAATTGCTGTTTACTCACAGGGTAAGCTGATATTTCTGCATGAATGATTAAAACGACCACGCATTCTTTTAGGAAGATTCAAATTCAACATCGACAGTTTCAATATGAAGAATTATGTATCCAAGCTGCAAATGGATGAGGGACGATTGGAAAGCACTCTCAGAGGTCTCTCTGGTTACAGCTATGATGAATGGCCAATGAGCAGACCAAGCATTGGAAGTCCGGCGTGGCGGCGAGATTTACTCTCCTACAGTCAGGAATGGTGTCTAAAGGCACCTCTGACCCTGTTCCCATTCACTGATAGGAACAATTCTTATATTCACTCAAACAATGCAATTAGCATTGAGTTGAACTTTGAGGTAGTCATCTTACAACCACCAATGCAACATCAACAAAAAACATGAACTGAAATTTTTAGAACAGTGATTTCTGCACATTTCGGCATGACGAAGAAGGAGAGAACCAGTCGAAACCTGTCAAACTGCAATTGGTTGACTGCAGGCTGAATATCAGTTACGCAGTTTTGAAGAGTGGTCTCCCAAAGTCCATCAATTTTGACATTCCTTTTTACAGTGAGTTTCAATTGTACTTGTATTGACTGATGCTGGCCCACACATCTGACATTACAGTGAGAGAACTAGTCTCATGGACTGGCCAGAAAGATCACGCTGAAACTTGTAGTGGAAGTATTCACCTACCAAACGAGCCCAACAGAGCAATCATATTCTTCACACCAGTGGAAATGGACAACCCCTTCAAGAACCCATTTGAATTTCTTGGTACAGTTTTGTATTGTAAAGGCAAATTTTACCCCCCCCCCCCGGGGGGGGGGGGGGGGGGGGTTTGGGGGGGGGGGGCGGGGGGGGTTGGGGGGGGGCGGGGTTTGGTCTTTGGGTTTTGTTTGGTGTTGTGCGCTTGGTGTGGTGGGGTGGGGGGCGGGGGGGGGCCGCAGGGGCCGGGGCTTTTTTTGGTGGACGCGGTGGCTTGGTCGCTTGGGCGGGGGGTGGGGGGGGTCTGAGAATTATTGGAAGGCAGTTCCAGACTTTTGGTTTTGGGGATTTTTCCGTTTTGCCGCCCCGGGCGCTTTGGGGCATTGGGCGGTGGGCCCTTACCGAGGCCCCCGGGGCGCTTAAGCGGAAAAACCCGGTACATATAATGGTATACTGATTGTTTAGCTCACAACTGTACGGAAGTGACTGTGTCAATGAACGGACGAAGCCATGTCTTGCAACTGGATACTGATATGAAATATGGACTAAATGCTTACAATTCTGCTGTTCAAATGATGGCACCGAAAAATGGAAAGTTCGCCATCCCAAACAGAGAAGAACTTGTCAAAGGACACTTCTTTGTCTGCTTTGACCTGACTAGAAGTGGGTTGCGATTGCCCAAATGTGTGGTTTACAGTTTACGAATTGCTTTCGATTTAGGCGGTCGTTTTGGATTAACTGATTTGGATGTAACTTCCCTCCGAAGTCCTACCATTCTGACAATCAGCACTCGACATTCGCCAAAACTGGAACAAGATCTGAGTGTCAATGCAATGTTCTTTGCAACGTCAAACGTCAAGGCGAACATGGATAGTTTCGAGATTGACCATTTGTGATCAGAACCAATGCCTTGTGTCGTCCTCTCTGCACAGTTTGAGAAGAGACTACGTTTTACATGTTTACCATAATCGGATGTGAACACAGCAAATGACCTGCAGCAGCATGTTGTCAGTCGACTCATGTAAATTGTTTGCGGTGCTTACGCACACAACTTTCGCAGCACTCTAGTCGAGTTTGTCACTCCTCTTGGCTCTGTGCCACAGTGATCTGCACAATTTCCAATGTAACATCTACACGGGTAAACGAGACAGATAGACCCGCGAAAGGCACAGAGTGACACTTGACGAATTTGCGCTGCCGCCCCTTACGCCTAAGTATGCACCCAAGTCCCCGGCGACAATTTAAGTCGACGCTGCCGTGGCCGGCCGACGCTGCGCGACGCGAGGCAGAATTTGTAGCGCGATGGAAATGCGCCCGTCTGTCGACTTCGCACGCGCCAGCCAAAGTCGGCCAGCACCCGTTGGATTTTCTGGAAAGAGGCAGAGTCGATATCTATGGCCAATACGTCTCGCGCAATTCTTCGCTGAATGAATGAGGCGCGTGCAGAACTTTGTTTTCTGTTGGTAAAACGGTTGTCGCCTGTGCATTGGGTTGCGCTTAGTAATGCAAGATTTCCACGTCGTAAAACTACGGCGTAAATTTTGCCGCACGTATGACAATGATAAAGCGTATGCCACATTAGAACAATTTTTGAAAATTGTAGGCGTGCGTAGGGAATTGCATTTGCGCTTGGCTCGATTTCGCCGGCAAACAATCCGGCCCGTGCGCACATTTGTTCCCTAGAATTGGCGTAAACGATTGCCGCGTGTGGACTTATAAGAGTCGCGCCGCAGACGAGGGAGCGACGGTGGTAGACGAGAACTGCGGACGCAGATTAGGGGATTAGGGGGAGGATTTGCGCAGAGCGAATTCGCGCGGCGACTGCCTTTTAATGTTTCAGAAAATCAATGGTAATTTGCAAACGCCGCGTCGTAAAATTATTGGGTAAATTTTGCCGCATGCCCAAACTAGCAATCCACATTATAGCGCAAATTTTAGAAGAATCGTGTGCGCAGGGAATTGCATTTTGCATTTGCCCAAAGTCGATGACAATTTTCGGCCGGCCGGGAGAAGGGTGCGCGCGCGGCAAAGTTTTGCGCCGAGTCGTGCGAGCGTCGCGCGCGGAACGCCAAGTTCGGCAATGAGTCCTTACGCACAGAGTTTGGGTCCCGCTCCGAGTGCCGCGCATTGATCGTCGCTGATTTTACGACAAACGGCCGCGCCGCAAACACAAAACTTGGCTGCGCGTCTAATTGCCGGTCGGGCCAAAGTCGGACGTTTGCGGTGCGCCAGCCAAATGTTCGAACTTCGTTTGAACCAAACCAAATCTTCAAAGTCCAAAGTTGTTTGTGTGATTGCGACTTGGACTATCGACTGTTCCGAGACAAACGTCTCGTTTTGGTTTGCCGCAAATTTTGCCAAATTCAGGTAGGTTGTGTTCACAGAGCGGCAACACCGAACCAAACGTTTTATTTTAGGTTGCTGGAAATTTGGGTTTGCAGTCGGTTGCAGACGTCGGTTTATTTAATGTCTGCCACTGCCATAAGGCCGTCCCTCTTCTGGAAAAACCCGGTGCTTTGAATGAGGGGGGGTGGGCGTTCAAACCACCGCGATTTTCTGTTTAGAAGCCCCGTCACATGACGAGATTGAGGCGATGAAAGGATCGTCGTTGGTGGGGCTTCTAAGCAGAAAACCCGGTGCTTTGAATGAGGGGGGGGGGGTGTGCAAACCACCGCGATTTTCTGTTTAGATGTCCCGTCACACAACGAGATTGAGGGGATGAAATGATCGTTGTTGGCGTGGCTTCTAAATGAAGAACCTGGTGCTTTGAATGAGGGGGGGGGGGGCGTGCAAACCACCGCGATTCTCTGTTTAGAAGCCCAGTCACATGACGAGATTGAGGCAATGAAAGGATCGTCATTGGCGTGGTTTCTAAATGGAAGAACCCGGTGCTTTGAATGAGGGGGGCATTCAAACCACCGCGATTTTCTGTTTAGAAGTCCCGTCACACAATGAGATTGAGGGGATGAAATGATCGTCGTTGGCGTGGCTTCTAAACAGAAGAACATGGTGCTTTGAATGAGGGGGGGGGGCGTGCAAACCACCGCGATTTTCTGTTTAGAAGCCTGGTCACAAAATGAGATTGAGGCGATGAAAGGATCGTCATTGGCGTGGCTTCTAAATGGAAGAACCCGGTGCTTTGAATGAGGGGGGGGGGGGCGTGCAAACCACCGCCTTTCTCTGTTTAGAAGCCCTCGTCGTCACATGACGAGATTGAGGCGATGAAAGGATTGTCGTTGGTGGGGCTTCTAAGTGGAAGAACCCGGTGCTTTGAATGAGAGGGGTGGGGGCGTTCAAACCACCGCGATTTTCTGTTTAGAAGCCCCGTCACATGACGAGATTGAGGCGATGAAAGGATCGTTGTTGGTGGGGCTTCTAAACGGAAGAACCCGGTGCTTTGAATGAGGGGGGGGGGCACTCACACGACGAGATTGAGGCGATGAAATGATCGTCGTTGGCATGGCTTCTAAATGGAAGAACCCGGTGCTTTGAATGAGGGGGGGGCGTGCAAACCACTGCGATTTTCTGTTTAGAAGCCACGACACATGACGAGATTGTTGCGATGAAATGATCGTCATTGGCGGGGCTTCTAAACTGAAGAATCCGGTGCTTTGAATCAGGGGGGGGGGGCGTGCAAACCACCGCGATATTATGTTTAGAAACCCCGTCACATGACGAGATTGAGGCAATGAAATGATCGTCGTTGGCGTGGCTTCTAAACGGAAGAACCCGGGATTGCGGCGTTGAGACGGTCCGTTTATACATCGTTCGAAAGCCAACATATCAGTGTATAAGTGTGCAAAATTTTGTCAAGATCGGTGCAGGCACGTGCGAGCAACGGCGAATTGAGTTATGTGGCGCCCCTCATATTTTCGCCTTTCTGCCGCGTTTCGGCCCCCCCCCCCCCCCCTGGGAAGAACCCAGTGCTTTGAATGAGGGGGGCGTTCAAACCACCGCGATTTTCTGTTTAGAAGCCCCGTCACATGACGAGATTGAGGCGATGAAAGGATCGTTGTTGGCGTGGCTTCTAAACGGAAGAACCCGGTGCTTTGAATGAGGGGGGTGTGCAAACCACCGCGATTTTCTGTTTAGAAGCCTGTCACATGACGAGATTGAGGCGATGAAAGGATCGTCGTTGGTGGGGCTTCTAAGTGGAAGAACCCGGTGTTTTGAATGAGGGGGGGGGGGGGGGCGTTAAAAACAACGCGATTTTATTTTTAAAATCCCCGTCACATGACGAGATTGAGGCGATGAAAGGATCGTTGTTGGTGGGGCTTCTAAACGGAAGAACCCGGTGCTTTGAATGAGGGGGGGGGGGGGCATGCACACCACAACGATTTTCTGTTTAGAAGCCCCGTCACACGACGAGATCGAGGCGATAAATGATCGTCGTTGGCATGGCTTTTAAATGGAAGAACCCGGTGCTTTGAAGGAGGGGGGGGGGCGTTAAAACCACCGCGATTTTTTCGCCCGGCCTCAGCCGTTCGACACCCTAGGAGAGCTCGGCGTGCGTGCGTGCGTCCGTACATACGAACGTACGTACGTGCGAGCGTACGTAACGCTCTCGGATCTCGGCGTTGGAATGACGTAGAGAAACGATCTTGGGCTCTATGAATAGGTCTCGACTTACTGATCATTCCGCTAAGAGAAGTCGAGATTCAAACGTTTGAATTGCGCGCGCTACAGTACTCCAAAGGTCAAAACGCAAAACGGATCTAGCTCGCTCGTGTTACGTCGTAGAGCGGCATTCGACACGTCAGGCGAAAGCTCTCGACAGAACTCGACGGACAGAAGTACGACACGGCTTGATTGCTCATAGTGCGTTCTTTTGTGCTCTGTCATATGTTTGTCAAAACTTTGACAAGTGTTTGTCACTTTTTTAAAAGCGTTGCACGAAAGAGGGATTTCTTGCTCTAACCAGGCAAGTCGTCCAGGGGACGCAGTATACTCCACAAATTTGAACTCCTACGCACGGTGACTCCTCTCCTGTTGTGGCCTCCTGCCACTCCCAATCGCAAAACTAATGCCGAATTTGTGATCTACATCCTAGAATACCCCAGAATCGACATACAACACCCCTAACTTCCTATAGACTCACTGACTCACAGAACCAAAATTCTGCACTTGGGGTATGGTAGCATGCAAATTTGTCATAGGTACGCCTAAACATCATCTAAACGCTAAACGAATGCCAAATTCGTAATCAGCGCCCCCAAAAACCCCGAAATCGAGTATAATATCGCAAAAGTCAACCCGACACCCAATATTCAAATGGACGCGGCAGGGTTACTGTAGCTCTGCGAATTTGCCAAAAACACTTTTCTGGACCAGATTTCAACGTAGAATCGTTTGAAACCACTTTTGAACCGATTCGGCAACGCAGTCGAGCGCTACAGACGCTGAAACGCGAAAAGCGCAATTTTTGACCCCGGAGTCAAAAAAGTTCCACCAAGATAACTTTTTTGTGTCTCAACCGATTTTCTCCGTTCATGGCTCATTCGATAGAGGACATCTGGGAAGGAGCACCAAAAGCGGTCTCGCGGCTCTAGCTGCTAGCTATCGCGCACAGCAAACCGTCAAAGTCGGAAAATAGCGAAAAATCGCGAATTTTTCAAATTTGGCGCCAAAATGGGTCCCGCAGCGCTCCAATTCATTTCTTCCACCCTCGGCCCTATCGAGTACTACAACATATCAAAAGATAGTATATACCATTATATGCAACTTTTTGAGTTCTACCTTGCCTAATGCGTTTTTCAGTACTTTGAAAAAACAAATTTTTGAATTTCCCGCCAACGGGGTCCCGCAGCGTGACCCCATATGCCGTGCAGGTTGCCCACCCACTAGGCCTACCCAACGCAAAAGACCGTTTGCAAATCGGCCGCTTCACGCGCGAACGCCGTTGACTGTAATTTTCTGCGTTTCGCGCGCAATCGCTATATACTCCACACTTTTTTGTGGAGTATAAAAACCAAATCCCGGGCGATATCAATATTGCTAAGCAATACCCTCTTGCGAAGGGGGAGCTCGTGAAGCGGAGCAATACGGGCGATGAGCTCTCGCACTCTCTGCAGAAAGAACGCAACTCTATGCAATGTCAGTCAGAATACAAACTCAACTTTTTAATACCGAAGCTTGTTTGTTTAGAAGCCCCGTCACATGACGAGATTGAGGCGATGAAATGATCGTCGTTGGCTGGGCTAATTGACATTATCTGTTACAAAATGGTCTTAAAACAGCGTCGCAGGCAAAAATTTTAGCCTATGTTGACGTTTTCTGTTACAAAATCGCCTAAAACAGTGCCGCAGGCGAAAATTTAGCCGAGTTTAGCCTATTCTCTTACAGAAATGCTTTATAATAGCGCCGCAGGCGAAAAGTTTTTGCTCTCAACGTGGCATCGCACAAAATTTTGTGTGCGGTCCAGCCGAATGGGGGGGGGGGGTGGGCGGACGCACAACCGTTCATCCCCTATATCCCGCTATTGGCTGAAGTTGAACAGGCTGTGTATCTCAGACGGCTTCGCAGCACCTAACCAACAAATGCACCGTGCTCTGTATTGTATATTTGTGCCTGACTCTCTGAGTAGCCTGTTCGTTAGGAAACTGCAACGCGTTTGCCCACCAGTGTTCCTCGCCTGGGTCGTCAATTTACGTATGTACAGGGCGTTTTTTTTAGACAACCACATTTTGAATGCTACTTGCGGTAGCGTCAGCGGTCAAACTTGAAATTTCACAGTCGAAAGACAAAACCTGCGCAATTTTTCTACCGTTGGTCCGACAAATTTATCTTGCGTATGCCAAAATTTTCGGCGTGTTAGGTAGCTTTGGGCTCGGATTTTGGGCCAATCTCTAGGCGGATGTTACATATTGGCACGCCGCTACTTTGCCGTTTCTTGACCGATTCCATTAAAATCAATGGCAGCTATAGGACCCATAATAAGGTTTCAATTAATGTCCATCACAATTCACAAATCGCTAGCTCTTACGGTGCAGCCGCTACGCCGTCCCGAAAATGACAGAAATGTCCAACAGCCGGCGACCAACTCAATTCTGCAAGTTTCTGAATTGCGCACGCATTTGACTCAACGTAACGCGAGCTCCGCAAGTGCTACCGATTCGGCTTACAAATCTAATAAAAGCTTATCATGTGCCCTATAAAACGCCGTTGATCTTAATGGAATCGGTTAAGGGGTGGCCGAGTGCGGCTTGCAAAGCTGATTCAATCGTCAACAAGCTCCGGTATTAAAAACTTGAGTGCGTATTCTGACTGACGTTGCAAAGAGTTGCGTTCTTTCTGCAGAGAGTGCGATAGTTCAATGCCCGCATGCTCCGCTTCTTGAGCCTTCACTTCGCAAGAGGGTATTGCATAGCAATATTGATTTCGCCCGCGATTTGGCTTTTAGAGCAATAACACCCTCTTTCAAGCAACGCTTTTAAAAAGTGAAAAAAAGTTGTAAAGGTTTTGGCAAACAATTGACAGAGCACAAAAGAGCACACTAAGAGCAATGGGCCTGGATTTTTTCGCCCGCCCTCAGGCGGGCGACACCCTAGGAGAGCTCGGCGTGCATGCGTGCGTGCGTGCGTACGTACGTAACGCTCCGAGATCTCGGCGTTGGAAAGTCGTAGAGCGGAGATCTTGGGCTCTGCGGATAGGTCTCAACTCACTGATCATTCCGCTAAGAGGTTTCGAAATCCAAAAGTTTGAATTGCGCGCGCTACAGTAACCCGAAGGTCAAAACGCAAAACGGTTCTAGCTCGCTCGTGTTACGTCGTAGAGGGGCAATCTACACGTCAGGTGAAAGCTCTCGATGTGTCCTTCCATGCATCTGCAAGTTTTTTCAATTACGCAAACACGCACTGCGGAAGACGCCATTCTCGAGATTTTGACACTAAAATCGCTCTTACTCGCTCACCTTGCGTTGTAGAGAGACGATCTCGAGCTGATTGGATAGCTCTTGGCTCACTGATCATTTGTTCTCCCATCGGTGGAAACTCAAAAATTTGAATTTTGCGAGTTACAGTAACTCGAAGGTGCAAAAGCACAAAACGGCTCTAACTCGCTCGTCTTACGTCGTAGAGTGGCAATCGACACGCCAGGTGAAAGCTCTCGACGTGTTATTTCATGCGGCTACAAAAGTTTGCTCAATTACGCAAACACGCACCGCGGAAAACGCCTTTCTCAGGATGTTGACGCTAAGCTCGCTCTAACTCGCTCAACTTGCGTCGTAGAGAGACGATCTCGAGCTTATTGGATAGCTCTCGACTCAATGATCATTCGTTCTCCCATTGGTCGAAACTCAAAAGTTTGAATTTCGCGAGTTACAGTAACTCGAAAGTGCAAAAGCATAAAACGGCTCAAACTCGCTCGTCTTGCGTTGTAGAGCCGCAATCGACACGTCAGATGAACGCTCTTTGCAACACGCAGAAGTGCGACACGGTTTGATTGCTCGTAGTGTGCTCTTTTGTGCTCTGTCAATTGTTTGCCAAAACCTTTACAACTTTTTTTCGCCGCGCCTCAGCGCGGCGAGGTGTATATGTGACAGGGAATACCCGCATCCAGTGAAAACCCGCATATGCGGGTTTTCACCAAACCACTTAGTGAATACCCGCATGGGTATTCACTGATCCAGTTAGTGAATACCCGCATATGCGGGTTTTCACTGGTCCAGTTAGTGAATACCCGCATATGCTTGTTTCACGGCGCTGTTCCGCAGAATCGCTACCCGCATATAAGTAAATACGGTAAGTTTTTTCGCCGCCCCCCAGGGCGGCGAGTATATATACGGACGCTATTGTCCGTTTGTGTGTGTGTGTGTGTGTCTGTCTGTGGGTCCGGAACAACTAGACGTGACGGTTAGTGCCATCCGATGGAGTCGAATGCGCTGAGTAACGCGCCGTTGTCCGTTTCTGTTGCTAATTTCCCTATTTCGAGATATTTACAATTAAAATATGAAAATGTCAAAAATGGCA
>JASAMZ010002192.1:0-14854 GCA_030248115.1 Linhomoeus sp. GSCO2_2 | reverse complement strand
ATGCCCTTTCCATTTCAACAAAAATTTTGCCGATACGACTTGTAAATAAAAGTGTCATTTTTGACATTTTCATATTTTAATTGTAAATATCTCGAAATAGCGAAATTAGCAACAGAAACGGACAACGGCGCGTTACTCAGCGCATTCGACTCTATTGGGTGGCACTAACCGTCATGGTTAGTTTTGTGACACGGACACACACACACACACACACACACAGACCCACGAACAGACAGTAGCGTCCGTATATATACTCGCCGCCCTGGGGGGCGGCGAAACAAGCTTTGTCTAAAAACTGTGACACCACGTTGGCATCAGTGTAAACTTGAGAGCGTGTGCGCGGTAATGTGCACTGGATAGTGAAGTGCCGCTAGACATTTAGCCGACAATTTGGGGGTGGGGGGTGTAGCCGCAATTGGTCTTGGATTTGTTCGTGGTACCTGATCCACATATGGATCAGAAGATTCGCCGCAGGCACACTTTGTGCTTATAATTGTGGCAACTGATCCATAAATGGATCAGAGAAATTCCCCGCAGGCACACAGTGCAATGAAAGCGTCTCAATGAGACGACGCCCTATTGAAATGGGTATAAATGGGACGACGCCCTATTGAAAAGGGTATAAATGGGACGACGTCCTATTGAAAAGGGTATAAATGGGACGACGCCCTATTCTTTTGGGCTTAGTGCTCGATGCATCCACACAAAGATATGTAAAATCTAAGCTGCTTGAAATTGTCAAAATTTAGAAATTCTGACAAAAACCTTTAAAATATACCTAAATCGTTTGATTATAAAATCTAGAACTATTTGCTAAATACTTGACAGACTACGCCCGACACAACTATGCAAAGACATTTGTAAATTTAAGCTATTTGGAATTGTCCTAATTTAAAGATCTTAACAAAAAATATCCCAAATTTTGTCAATTATAAAATCAGAAACTATTTGTTAAATACCTGACAGACTATGCCCAATGCATCAACGCAAAGACATCGTGAAATTTAAGCTGTTTGAAATTGCCATAATTTGGGAATATTGACAAAAACCTTTAAAATATCCCAAAATTCGCTAAATATAAAACTTAGAACGAGTTGCTAAATACTTGGCAGCCTATGCCCGACACAACCATGTAAAGAAATTAAAAAATTTAAGCTGTTTGAAATTGTCAAAAATTGGGAATTTTGACAATACCCTTGAAAATATCCCTAATTTCGTTAATTATAAAATCTGAAACTATTTGACAAATACTTGCCAGACTATGCTCGACACATCCGTGAAAAGAAAATTTGAAATTTAAGCTGTTTGAAATTGTCAAAATTTGGGAATTTTGACAAAAACCTTAAAAATATCCCTAATTTCGTTAATTATAAAATCTGGAACTATTTGCTAAATACTTGGCAGACTATGCTCGACACATCCGTGAAAAGAAATTTTAAAATTTAAGCTGTTTGAAATTGTCGAAATTTGTGGGTTTTAACAAAATCCTTAAAAATATCCTAAATTTCGTTAATTATATTCGCTGAAACTATTTGCTAAATACTTGGCAGACTATGCTCGATACATCCGTGCAAGGAAATTTTGAAATTTAAGCTGTTTGAATTTGTCGAAATTTGGGATTTTGACAAAAACCTTGAAAATATCCCTAATTTCGTGAATTCCAAAATCCGAAACTATGTTACAAATTCATCGCGTCTTATGTCCTTTCCATTTCAGCAAAAACTTTCTCGATACGACCTGTAAATAAAAGTGTCATTTTTTGACATTTTCATATTTTAATTGTAAATATCTCGAAATAGCGAAATTAGCAACAGAAACGGACAACGGCACGTTACTCAGCGCATTCGACTCCATCGGGTGGCACTAACCGTCATGTCTAGTTTTGTGACACACAGTGCAATGAAAGCGTCTCAATGAGACGACGCCCTATTGAAATGGGTATAAATGGGACGACGCCCTATTGAAAAGGGTATAAATGGGACGACGTCCTATTGAAAAGGGTATAAATGGGACGACGCCCTATTCTTTTGGGCTTAGTGCTCGATGCATCCACACAAAGATATGTAAAATCTAAGCTGCTTGAAATTGTCAAAATTTAGAAATTCTGACAAAAACCTTTAAAATATACCTAAATCGTTTGATTATAAAATCTAGAACTATTTGCTAAATACTTGACAGACTACGCCCGACACAACTATGCAAAGACATTTGTAAATTTAAGCTATTTGGAATTGTCCTAATTTAAAGATCTTAACAAAAAATATCCCAAATTTTGTCAATTATAAAATCAGAAACTATTTGTTAAATACCTGACAGACTATGCCCAATGCATCAACGCAAAGACAGCGTGAAATTTAAGCTGTTTGAAATTGCCATAATTTGGGAATATTGACAAAAACCTTGAAAATATCCCAAAATTCGCTAAATATAAAACTTAGAACGAGTTGCTAAATACTTGGCAGCCTATGCCCGACACAACCATGTAAAGAAATTAAAAAATTTAAGCTGTTTGAAATTGTCAAAAATTGGGAATTTTGACAATACCCTTGAAAATATCCCTAATTTCGTTAATTATAAAATCTGAAACTATTTGACAAATACTTGCCAGACTATGCTCGACACATCCGTGAAAAGAAAATTTGAAATTTAAGCTGTTTGAAATTGTCAAAATTTGGGAATTTTGACAAAAACCTTAAAAATATCCCTAATTTCGTTAATTATAAAATCTGGAACTATTTGCTAAATACTTGGCAGACTATGCTCGATACATCCGTGAAAAGAAGTTTTGAAATTTAAGCTGTTCGAATTTGTCAAAATTTGGGAATTTTGACAAAAACCTAAAAATATCCATAATTTTGTTAATTATAAAATCTGAAACTATTTGATAAATACTTGGCAGACTATGCTCGACACATCCGTGAAAAGAAATTTTAAAATTTAAGCTGTTTGAAATTGTCGAAATTTGTGGGTTTTAACAAAATCCTTAAAAATATCCTAAATTTCGTTAATTATATTCGCTGAAACTATTTGCTAAATACTTGGCAGACTATGCTCGATACATCCGTGCAAGAAAATTTTGAAATTTAAGCTGTTTGAATTTGTCGAAATTTGGGATTTTGACAAAAACCTTGAAAATATCCCTAATTTCGTGAATTCCAAAATCCGAAACTATGTTACAAATTCATCGCGTCTTATGTCCTTTCCATTTCAGCAAAAACTTTCTCGATACGACCTGTAAATAAAAGTGTCATTTTTTGACATTTTCATATTTTAATTGTAAATATCTCGAAATAGCGAAATTAGCAACAGAAACGGACAACGGCACGTTACTCAGCGCATTCGACTCCATCGGGTGGCACTAACCGTCATGTCTAGTTTTGTGACACACAGTGCAATGAAAGCGTCTCAATGAGACGACGCCCTATTGAAATGGGTATAAATGGGACGACGCCCTATTGAAAAGGGTATAAATGGGACGACGTCCTATTGAAAAGGGTATAAATGGGACGACGCCCTATTCTTTTGGGCTTAGTGCTCGATGCATCCACACAAAGATATGTAAAATCTAAGCTGCTTGAAATTGTCAAAATTTAGAAATTCTGACAAAAACCTTTAAAATATACCTAAATCGTTTGATTATAAAATCTAGAACTATTTGCTAAATACTTGACAGACTACGCCCGACACAACTATGCAAAGACATTTGTAAATTTAAGCTATTTGGAATTGTCCTAATTTAAAGATCTTAACAAAAAATATCCCAAATTTTGTTAATTATAGAATCAGAAACTATTTGTTAAATACCTGACAGACTATGCCCAATGCATCAACTCACAGACATTGTGAAATTTAAGCTGTTTGAAATTGTCATAATTTGAGAATTTTGACAAAAACCTTAAAAGTATCCCAAAATTCGCTACTTATAAAACTTAGAACGAGTTGCTAAATACTTGGCAGGCTATGCCCGACACAACCATGTAAAGAAATTATAAAATTTTGGCTGTTTGAAATTGTCGAAATTTGGGAATTTTGACAAAAACCTTAAAAATATCCCTAATTTCGTTAATTATAAAATCTGAAACTATTTGATAAATACTTGGCAGACTATGCTCGACACATCCGTGAAAAGAAGTTTTGAAATTTAAGCTGTTCGAATTTGTCAAAATTTGGGAATTTTGACAAAAACCTAAAAATATCCATAATTTTGTTAATTATAAAATCTGAAACTATTTGATAAATACTTGGCAGACTATGCTCGACACATCCGTGAAAAGAAATTTTAAAATTTAAGCTGTTTGAAATTGTCGAAATTTGTGGGTTTTAACAAAATCCTTAAAAATATCCTAAATTTTGTTAATTATATTCGCTGAAACTATTTGCTAAATACTTGGCAGACTATGCTCGACACATCCGTGCAAAGAAGTTTTGAAACTTAAGCTGTTGGATTTGTCAAAATTTGGGAATTTTGACAAAAACCTTAAAAATATCCCTAATTTCGTTAATTATAAAATCTGAAACTATTTGATAAATACTTGGCAGACTATGCTCGACACATCCGTGAAAAGAAGTTTTGAAATTTAAGCTGTTCGAATTTGTCAAAATTTGGGAATTTTGACAAAAACCTAAAAATATCCATAATTTTGTTAATTATAAAATCTGAAACTATTTGATAAATACTTGGCAGACTATGCTCGACACATCCGTGAAAAGAAATTTTAAAATTTAAGCTGTTTGAAATTGTCGAAATTTGTGGGTTTTAACAAAATCCTTAAAAATATCCTAAATTTCGTTAATTATATTCGCTGAAACTATTTGCTAAATACTTGGCAGACTATGCTCGATACATCCGTGCAAGGAAATTTTGAAATTTAAGCTGTTTGAATTTGTCGAAATTTGGGAATTTTGTCAAAAACCTTGAAAATATCCCTAATTTCGTGAATTCCAAAATCCGAAACTATGTTACAAATTCATCGCGTCTTATGTCCTTTCCATTTCAGCAAAAACTTTCTCGATACGACCTGTAAATAAAAGTGTCATTTTTGACATTTTCATATTTTAATTGTAAATATCTCGAAATAGCGAAATTAGCAACAGAAACGGACAACGGCACGTTACTCAGCGCATTCGACTCCATCGGGTGGCACTAACCGTCATGTCTAGTTTTGTGACACACACGGACACACACACACACAGACAGAAACACGAACAGACATTAGCGTCCGTATATATACTCGCCGCCCTGGGGGGCGGCGAAACAAGCTTAGAGTAATAACTGGGCACCCGATGATGGTTGATTGGCATTGCATAGTGTGTTGTGCATTTGAGGAGTGCATTCCATAGTGTGTCAGAATAGAAAGTTGATCATTTTTTCGGGGAGTATCGCCGCAGTTACATCGAGGTTCGAATAGTAATTTTCTGCCATTGGTGGGCAATCGCCACCTATAAGGTGTATTGGTGGGTACTGATCCATAAACGGATCAGGAATATTCGCCGCAGGTTCACTGCGGAATGAAGAGGGTCTAAATGGGACGACGCCCTTTTCTTTTGGGCCACAAATGTTGACACCGGTACGGTAGTGTAGCCGTAGATTGCAGGATCACGCTCCGCTGCGAGTACGAACGAAATTGCCGCGTTGGAACTTCGGTCGAATCGATATTGCGGAGAAATCGAAGGGAAATCAACGAAATTGGCGACGAAGAGCGGTATAATGGCTGCACTGGGCGATGCGCGTGACTGCGGGTGTGTGGGCGCCAAGAAAATCGAGTATTCGACTGAAACCGTGGTAAATTCACGAGAATCGGCGTGAAGGAAGAAATGGGAGTTGAAATAGGGAATTTTGTTCCAATGTTTTAGAAGCTGACTGCGATATAAGGTCGAGTGGATCAACGGGAAAATAGCGGCCGTCAGAGCTTCCCAGGATGCACAATGAATGGCTCAAATTTGGCGGATTAGTATGGGGTAAGGGAACTTTTGAACATTTGAACCGCATTTGTCAATGCAATTGCAGATTTCAAATGTGGCACATTTCCGCCCATGTTGTGCGTCAGGCCAAATGCACGAATTTGCCGTGGACGGAACGGGCCGAATTTGCCAGATCCACGGAGTTCGCCACCGCTAAAAGCTTTCCAAGTTAGCATAATTTTGTTCTGCAAATCTTATTGCGGTGCACTTACGTACGTGTGTTCGTAGCTTTAGAATTGACAAGAAATGTCGACAAGTCCAAGTGATGCCAACCTGATGCCTCCGGCTGTTACTCGTTGGAGCCACTGAATTAGGACTGGTGAGCGGCTTGGTTTCTTGCAGTGGCGTAGCCAGGATTGGCAAGTGGGAGGGGCAAAAAAAAATTTGGAGAGGGCAAAATTTTTTAGCAGTTTGTTGAACGCTACTGGGTGCAAATTGAGGGCGCAGGTAATATCTTGCTATTTACAACGAAGTGGGCCAAATGTTCACTTTTACAGCGCCGGAGGCAAAAATTCTTACTATTTCTAGCGCCGCAGGCAAATATTTTCATTATTTGCAGCGCCGCAGGCGAAAATTTTTACTAAATGTAGTGCCACAGGCGAAAATTTGTATTATTTATAGCGCCGCAGGTGAAAATTTTGACTATTCATAATGCCACAGGCGAAATTTTTTACTATGTATAGTGCCGCAGGCGAAAATTTGCATTATTTATAGCGCCGCAGCCTAAAATTTTGATTATTTATAAGGCCGCAGGCGAAAATTTTTAGTATTTACAGCGCCGCAGGCGAAAAATTTCACTATTTACAGCGCCGCTGGCGAAATTTTTTTGTCTTGCTGGCCATCTGGGAGGGGGGGGGGCCAAGCTGGCACCTGGGGGGGGGGGGGGGAGGCATTTGCCCCGATTGCTCCCCCCTGGCTACGCCACTGGTTTCTTGACTACTTATGCTGCTACTGTCAACGCTACTGCCTATGCCGTAGCGGGGTTTGGCGGTGAGGGGGGGGGGGAGGGTGGTGGTGAATTTGAGGGATTTTCATGACAATACCCCATCCTGATCTCGCTAGTGCCTCTCGTCTCCAACCAACCATGCCCCCAAGATGTCGATTGTCGAACAATTGAAGTATTTTTCGCCTGCGGCGCTGTAATTTTGTAGAATTTTCGCCTACGGCGCACTAAATTGTGCAAGATTTTTCCCACGCTACCGCAAATAGCAAATTTCTTCAATGCGGTGCTGTGAAAGGTGCGGAATTTCCTGCGCCTCTCTAAATATGGAAATTTCCACATGTGGTGATGTAAAGATTGAAAATTGTTATATTTGGCGCTGTAAATAATGGCAACGTAGCTGCGAGATTTAGGCTACAATTCCCACTTGTCAGTCCTTGCTATGCCGGTCGCTAACGAATTTTCGATTGCTGTTGCGAGGTTCTGAACTTGTATTCATTTCTGCGTAATGCCATTGCAGGCCATGTGTTTCAGATGTCTGTCTGGGTTTCCCTGCTCCCTTCCCAACGTGGCGGTTGGACTACTCTGCGGCCAGGCGACTGAAGCGAGGACTCTGAGGGACTCTGCAGGCCACAGGAGCAGCCAAGCAACAGCTCAACTGCTTCTACACCTCAGAGACTGCTGAAACTGCTGAAGTCGCGGCTGAAACCACTGAAGCCTCAACCACACCCCAGTGAAATGACTCTGTGCGCGTCTGACTTTCTGCCGTCATTCTAAGAAATAGATTGTGGTGTTGACGTTGTACTGTGAACCATTGTGCAAACGTGCTCTTATGTCAAAATCGACATTTTCGTTTGATGGGCTAGCGGCGAAATTTCTTCGGAAATGGAAAGGGCATAGACAGCGGATAATTTGTAACACAACAGAAATTTTTTGCAAGTGTGGAATTTAGTAGAAATGTGCGATTATTTGTCAAAAATTCTCCAAATTAACAAAAATAGAACGTCATTTATTGACGAATGTAAATGCAGAAATGGTAAGGTCGTAAGTCAATAACAATTTGAGACATAGCTTTACAGTTTTAATAAATTGCAATTTCGAGATATTTAGAATTAAATTTACAAAGATGTCAAAATCGACATTTACGTCTGATGGGCTTAGCAGCGAAATTTCTTCAGAAATGGCAAGCGCAGAGACTGCGGATAATTAGTGGCATACAAGAAATTTTTGCGAGTACTAAATTTGACAGAAATGATCAAATCTTGACAGAAATGTCAAGATGTTATAAATCGCCAAAGCTTTGGTTTTCCATGAATGTTAGCGTAGAAGTCGTACGCCAAGGGGAATTCCTGATGAAGAACGACCGGACCACACTGTTGGCAAGTTTTTTGTTGGATGTGACTGTTTCACACGGTAGGAAACATCAACTAAACGGCGTCGTATCATGCCGATAACATATATCGAACGCGGCGATATCACTGAGCTTTAGATCAGCTGTACAGACAACCGTATCGTGGGGATAGCTGCACTTGCTATAAAGGTACACGTTCTCAAGACACTTTCTCCAGATGCGGCTAACGATGAGGACAAAGTTCACTATACTGCTCACCAAAATTTGACAGACACAAAGTATAGGTTGAACTTTTTACACACACAGCTTGTTTTCCACCTTCGGCCCTATCGAGTACTACAACATATCAAAAGATAGTACAGGGTGGCCCAAAAAAAGTGAGACCCCTAACTTCGCGACCGCCGTTCTCGAGCGTGACTGCGCATATCAAGCCCCAAGTTGGATGGGACATACTACAGGGTGCTTTTGATAAGGTACCAAAATTCAGCCCATTTCGTACACCAAAGAGAAGATGGCGTCGTTTTGCGCAGGGTCATGTCGAAAACCGCGTGCAGCGGCTTCTCACTGCAGGAGATCGTGCTGGAGCTGCTCCTCGGCCTTCTTCAGCTCCAGCACGATCTCCTGCAGTGAGAAGCCGCTGCACGCGGTTTTCGACATGACCCTGCGCAAAACGACGCCATCTTCTCTTTGGTGTACGAAATGGGCTGAAATTTTGGTACCTTATCAAAAACACCCTGTAGTATGTCCCATCCAACTTGGGGCTTGATATGCGCAGTCACGCTCGAGAACGGCGGTCGCGAAGTTAGGGGTCTCACTTTTTTTGGGCCACCCTGTATATATACCATTATATGCAACTTTTTCGAGTTCTACCTTGTACTATGCCTTTTTCAGTACTTTGAAAATTTAAATTTTTGAATTTCCCGCCAACGGGGTCCCGCAGCGTGACCCCATATGTCGTGCAGGTTGCCCACCCATTAGACCTACCCAACGCAAAAGACCGTTTGCAAATCGGCCGCTGCACGCGCGAACCCCATCCGGTCCAGCGTCTATCGGTTTCAGTGTCTGTGGCGCTCGAATGCGCTGCCGAATTGGCTCAAAAGTAGTTTCAAGCGATTCTACGTTAAAATCTGGTCCAGATAAGTGTTTTTGGCAAATTTTGCAGAGCTACAGTAACCCTGCCGCGTCCATTTGAATATTGGGTGTCGGGCAGACTTTTGCGATATTATACTCGATTTCGGGGTTTTCGGGGGCGCTGATTACGAATTTGGCATTCGTTTAGCGCTTAGATGATGTTTATGCGTACCTATGACGAATTCGCATGCTACCGTACCCCAAGTGCAGAATTTTGGTTCTGCGAGTCCATAGGAAGTTAGGGGTGTTGTAGGTCGATTCTGGGGTATTCTGGGATGTAGATCACGAATTCGGCATTAGTTTTGCAATTGGGAGTGTCAGGAGGCCACAACAGAAGAGGAGTCACTGTGCGTGGGAGTTCAAATTCTTGGAGTATACTGCGTCCCCCGGACGACTTGCCTGGTTTCTAAAGCAAGCTTTGCTTAGGCTCACACCAAGCCAAAACTTGCACTTTGGCTTAGGCTTAGGCTTGCTCAGGCGTTGGCTCAGGCTTTAGCTGAGGCGCTTACGCGTTGGCTCAGGCCCAGGCGTAAGCATGGGCTGTGGCGTAGGCTTAATCTTAGGCGCGGACTTGTGTTTAGGACCGCACACCGCTTCTGCCTATGCATAGTATCTGACGACACCATAAGAAGTCTGCTTTATTCTGACCAACAACAGAAAATAATCAATAGTTTTCCATGGTGTGCGGCCATTAACCGCAACAGATGCAACTAGACAGCCCTCTCGCTGTTTGAAGCGTATCGAAATCGGCCAACACGCTATTCTTCAGGCGCCGAGGACAATGCCCACCCTGTCATCATCGACGCTGCGTCTTTCTCTACCAATGAGATCCTGGATCTTCCTCCGCCATACGACGAGTAGTACTGAGAAAGGGAAAAGAGAATAGAAGTTGAAGAGGAAGAGTTTGTTTGTGATATTACACTAACCCAGACTACGCTAGCGTTGATGTCTTGCCAGTTCAAGACGTACCGTACCAGTCCAGCGCAATATTGTAATTCATCGAATATGACAAGGTGTGCGTGCAGGACCCAGTCGCGTCAGTTTGAATTTTGTCGTGTCGCATTGAGTTTAGCGAACGTACGGTGTAAAGCGTTTCTTCGGCTGATATATGAATTTCATCACAAGTCAGAGCCTGGGGACCGGAAGTTGGAAGCTTTAGCCCCTTTCTGCTGACATCGTCGACGTGCTATGAATGGTTCGACATTTCCTTGCGCATGAATCATCGTTCAATCGATGCCTTATACCAAAGAACGACGCATTATACATACAGGGTGGCCCAAAAAAAGTGAGACCCCTAACTTCGCGGCCGCCGTTCTCGAGCGTGACTGCGCATATCAAGCCCCAATACGACATACTACAGGGTGTTCTTGATGAGGTACCAAAATTTCAGCCCATTTCGTACACCAAAGAGAAGATGGCGTCGTTTTGCGCAGGGTCATGTCGAAAATCGCGTGCGGCGCTTTTCACTGCAGGAGATCGTGCTGGAGCTGAAGAAGGCCGAGGAGCAGCTCCAGCACAATCTCCTGCAGTGAAAAGCCGCTGCACGCGGTTTTCGACATGACCCTGCGTAAAACGACGCCATCTTCTCTTTGGTGTACGAAATGGGCTGAAATTGTGGTACCTTATCAAAAACACCCTGTAGTACGTCCTGTCCAACTTGGGGCTTGATATGCGCAGTCACGCTCGATAACGGCGGTCGCGAAGTTAGGGGTCTCACTTTGTTTGGGCCACCCTTTATAATGCATGCCCACTGGCGATCCTGGCAGTTCAGTTTCTACCGCAGATTGCAGCAAAAGAGATCGTTGAAACATAGCTGGCGGCAATGCAGATAGCATTCAACGCTGACGACCGGCGCTACAAGTGCTGCTGTGGCTTCGTTTCGGCCAAGGTGTGACGCTTGTAAATAATGTATGCAGACAGTTTGTCTAGTTGCTGAGTAAGCTCAATTTTGATTTGCAATAAAGCACAAGCTTAGAAAACGTCTGGCCAAACACTAGATATGCATAGTGACACAGATGTGTCTGAAAATTATCATGGAACATCAGCCATCAGTGACGGTTGTCATTCAGTCCTGACGTCTGATATGACCACGTTTTATATCGAGGCAAACAAATGCGGTTATGTTACCCTTGCCAACTCGAACAATGTGATCAGCATGACTACACATATTACATCATAAGACTGCTGATCAGTATTATTCAATCATTATTCTGAACGTGCACTCTACAGACGGGCGTCATCATCTGGACTGTTGTCCAAGGGGTCTACTTAGGATTCGCCTTCGTGCAGGCGCTAACCAATTTGATTTCGCTCTTCAATGCGCCCAGGTGTGAGCGGTAGTGGTTAGAAAGACGCCTAATATCGCGAAGATGTGCTAATATGTACAGCACTTCAGGAAGCAAAGTGCCAATGTGACAACCGAATTCGCCGGCGAGTTAGTGGGAGTTGTGATGGTGGCGACGGTTGCGATCTTCTGCAATTTCCGCGCAATTACCAACGAGACGCCGCTCTACCTGATTCCTGGAATGGTTTTGCAGGTGTGCAGGTGATTTTGCACACTTTCGTTTTGCGCACACTGAGTTATGCGCACATTCTACTGCACTTCAGGCGATTGGTTTCGCCATCCCGACCCAGTTCTCTTTCATCTACTTTCTTGTGATGATATCGGAAGAGGTGAAGTCCAGCTTCTGTCACTACGGCGACGCTATTGATCGCTTCAATTGCAAACTGGTGTCAGAAGTGACTTCCGATCAGGCCGCGTTTCTGAAGTTGGTTTGCGCCGTCGGAGCTTCCGTGGAAGCGTGGGGGCTAAGCATCTTCCTAACCTGCTACCGTTATTTCAAAGAGAAAGAAGTGAGACTATTAGGTAGGCAGATTTTGCTGTTTGATGCAGTAGGGACATACAGCAGTTTTCGTTGCTCGTTGATTAACAATGTGCTCAACCGACAGAGTTGAAGAATTTTGCAATTACAAAGAGTTTCAACCGTCACACTGCCTGACACTGCAGTTCTGCATCAATCAAATTGTGGCAGATACTTGCTGCTCCAGACCTGGAATATACAAAAGAGATATGAGCGTTTATTTGTTGATTTTACTATTTTGGTTCATGTGGGCTCAATATTTCGTTCTATGCATAACCGTTTTCAGGCTGCAGGAGCAATGTTTCCCCAGCAGAACCGTTATCCTGTTTCCACTTACGGTCTTTTCACTCTGCCCATATCTATGCCTACTACCACAGCCACCTCTGCCAATGGGATCATTTATCCTCTTCCACCATACACGCAGAAGCATTGAGAAGACGGAGAGAAAGTTTAATATAGATTAAGCACAGACCTATGTACAATACATCCAAGAAAGAAATGTATTGTAGGCACAATACTAGCAATGTAGTAAATTGCGTGTGTTTTGGTATTTACTTCAGCATAACTGTTACTTACAACCACCATTTCGTTCAATTGTGTTTGTCCAATTGCTTCTTTCATTTCTTGCCGCTGTAGAGAGATTTCCCACGCAAAATCGTGCGACGATAGTGACACCGAGGATTCCAACTGTTGAGTTAGCGATCTATCTATCAATCTCTGACTTGTCGAATTCGACAGCTGCTGCAGTGCGTGAGTGCGCCGCCAAAAGAAAGAATACATGATGATTCACTTGGTGCGTACTAAACACTTTGACAACTACGAAAACGGTGCCTGTCTGAGACAGAGGCAGTGTTGCCGCGAGTAACTTTTTAACTCTTAAAAAGTTCGAGTACTCGAGTACAGTACAGTATACTGTACTGTACTCTTTAGATTTTGTCGCTCGGCCTCAGCCGAGCGAACCATATCAAGAGCTCGGCGTGCGTACGTGCGTGCGTGCGTACGTGCGTGCGTACGTGCGTGCGTCACGCTAGCTTCGGGCTTAATAACTCGCTCGTCCGACGTCGTGGGATGGAGTTTGAGGCATCGTCGGGTAGCCCGCGGACTCCTCTAGCCACCTGAGTAGTCAAACCAACAAGCTGTGTGTGTAAAAAGTTCAACCTATACTTTGTGTCTGTCAAATCTTGGTGAAGAGTATAGTGAATTTCATTCGCATAATTAGCCGCATCTAGCGAAGGTATCTTGAAAACGTGTATCACAATTCAAATGCAGCTATTACCACGATACGGTTGTCTGTACAACTGATCTAAAGCTCAGTGATATCGCCGCGTTCGCTATATGGTATCGGCATGATACGACGCCGTTCATCTGAAGTTTTATACCTGTGGGAATACGCCACATCGAACAAAAAACTTGCCAACCGTTTGGTGCAGTCGTTCTCTGCTAGGAATTTCGTTTGGTGTACGCATTTCTGCGTTATGACGCTTTTGACAATTCGTAGAATTTTGGCAAATTGTGGCGTATTTCTATACAATTCCACATTGCAAACAATTTTGTTTGTGTTACAAATTATCCTCGGTCTATGCTCTTTCCATTTCTGAAGAAATTTCGCCGCTAGTCCATCAGGCGACAAAGTCGATTTTTGACATTTTTACATTTTAATAATTGTAAATATCTCTGAATTGCAATATTTCAAAACTGTAGAACCATGTCACAAATTCTCACTGGCTTACGACCTTTCAGTTTCTGCATTTATATTCGTCAATAAATGACGTTCTATTTTTGTCAATTTATGAAATTTTGACAAATAATTGCGTATTTCTGTGAAATTTCGCACATGCAAAAAAATTATTTTGTGTTACAAATTGTCCACGGCCTATGTTCTTTCCATTTCTGAAGAAATTTCGCCGCTAGCTCATCAGGCGAATAAGTCGATTTTCGATATTATCATATTTTAATTGCAAATATCTCCAAATTGCAATTTTTCATAACTGAAAAACTATGTCACAAATTCTTACTGGCTTGCGACCTTTCAATTTCTGCATTCACATTTGTCAATAAATTACGTTCTATTTTTGTCAATTTATGAAATTATGACAAACAATCGCGTATTTGTACTAAATTCCACATTTGCAAAGGATTTCTTTCGTGTCACAAATTATCAGCGGTCCGTGCTCTTTCCATTTCTGAAGAAATTTTGCGGCTAGCTCATCAGGTGAAAAAGTCGATTTTCGACATTTTTGAATTTTAATTGTGAATATCTCGAAAATGCGAAATTGGCAACAGAAACGGACATCGGATTCATACTCAGCGCCCTTGACTCTACTTGACCACATAAGCCTCATATCTTACTTCGGTGCCACGAACGGACGGACGGACACACAGACAGACAGACAGACAGACGGACAGACAGACATTGTCAACCGTATATATACACCTCGCCGCGCTGAGGCGCGGCGAAAAAATAAGTTTTCAAACTCGCGCGCTACAGTATCCCAAAGTGGGGTCCATTTTAAGACAAAAGTTGACCGAAGCTAGTCAAATCGCATATCAAAGTGAAGCGCTCGAGCTCCTGAGCACGAATCCGACAACAAAAAGTTTCAAAAGTTTAAA